>MEHQ01002309.1:253798-496912 GCA_008828725.1 Saccharina japonica | reverse complement strand
TTCCTTCTCCCCCGTACTTCATAAATTCATTAACTATTTGGTCTGCCCCTGCTGCCTTTCTATTCTTAAGTTTAGCTACACACTTCTTAACTTCTTCTCTTGTGAACTCTCCCTGTAACCCTTCTGAACCACTGTCTTCCCTTTCTGATGCATCTACGTTCGCCTCCGCCCACGCGTTGATATCTTTCTCAAATTCTTTGTCGAACGTTTCGTTGGTTGTGGGCGTCCCTAGCTTGCGGTAATGCTCTACAAGTACTTCCCTTTTCCCCTTCGAACTACTAACCATTTTACCGTTCTGTGCTCTTAATGTAGCTATCCCCGTATCTGCCTCTCCTGCTTGTTGCCTAGTATCCCTTTTATCCCTACCCACATCTGCTTCATCCCGCCATCAAAGTCTTCATTCGTTTTATAACTACGTCTTTCCATACCCCTTTCTTCTTCTTCTCAACCACCTTTTTTACTTTATTTCTAGCAATACCATACTCCTCCCATCCTGACGTAGTTTTGCTCGATGCGTATCTTGCGTGTGCCTTTCTCCTTACTCCTATAGCCTCTTTTACTTCTTCATCCCACCATTTTACTGCTCTATTGCATATTATCAACTTTTTCCCTATACTTTACTTGCTGTGGTCTTGACCAATTTCTCCCATCCTTCTATTATCCTCGCTCCTGCATTATCTCTCTCTATATTGTTCTTTGTCGTACCTATGCTTTCCAGCAGATCGGAAAAATGCTCTGCATTTTTAGTCATCTCTTCTTGGAACTCTTCCCGTTTTTCCTTTACTTCGTAGTTTATCTATTCGCCATCTGTACAATTTCCTACCGCGCCTATTTTTGATAACTCTCGTCTGCTGGCTGTCTGTCCATATTAGGCAGTGATCCGTAGTTCCTACGTCCGCCGCGCATACATGTACTTCCGTTTCCTTACTACTTCCATTTTCTACCACTATAAAGTCAAGAACGGAGCTTTCTCCCTTTTGTATGCACTGTCTAGTCCATTCTGGCTCTGGCTTTTTTACTCTACCGTTCAGAGTCTTCATCTCATTGTTTTTAAGGAACTTCAGCATCTCTTCCCCGTTCTTATTCTTTGTTACTCCCCCATACTGTCCAATGTTCTCGTTCGGGTTGCTTGCCTTCCCAATTCTTGAGTTAAAATCTCCGACTAGTACTACTTCTCCTTGTCTTTTATATTTTTGTACATCTACTGCTATTTCTCCGACTTCTTCTGTATATATTTTACCGTACTTTTCGACTCTGGGGGCATATAGATGTTTCCTAAGAAATAATATTTCGCTCCCCTCTTCCCTGGTATCTTTATCCAGATGTTTCGTCGAATTCGTGTCTTTGATCACTTCTATTATGTCACACAGGTATTCTTTGGCTAGGAACCTACTCCCCCCGCCCCCCTATTCTTCTTGTTCTGTCCCTTTCTCTTTTTCCCTATCCATGCGTACTCTCCAATTGTGCATCCTATTTCCCCCCCCTCTTTTTCCCACGACTCTTGATTCCCACTATGTCTAGTCGCGCTCACTTACTTGTTCGGCTATTTCTATCCTCTTGCGCCTTCCGTGGCGAATCCACATACGTTCCATGACTATTCTCAGCTCTTCTTCGTTTCACTGTTCGCTCGACTCTTGTCTTTCGTTTTTTTCCTTCGTTGCTACTTCTGTGTTCTTTTCTTTGAGCTTTCTTACTGTTTCCGTTTCGGTTTTGTCTTCTTGCTCTACGCCACTGTGTTTCTTCTCCATTCCCTTTGGGCCATTACTGTTTCCTGCCTCCCCTTACCTCGTTCACCCTAGGACTACGTCTAGATTCGCTATTCCATTAGCTATACATACCCTCCACCCTAGTCTTCTACCCATGCCGACACTTTTTTGTCTCTAACTCTGCCACTCCATGCTCGCTTTCGGTTTAAGCGTGACTCGAAAATGTCTCCCCTCCCTTTCTACTTGTCCTAATGCAAAGCAGTATAGTCCTACTTCGTGCACTTCCTCTTGAACTCTATTCTCGTCATGTCGCTAGGAACTCCGAATACCAGCACTACATATAGTACTTTACCCTTCCAATCTTTCTTACTCCACCCACCCTGCCTCACCGTTTCTCCAATCTCTTCCGAGACTATCTCCAGCTTGTTTTGTTCATATTGTAGTGGGAAATGTTCAAGTTACTGGGACTTCCCAATCCTAGTACTCGTTGAGGGTCTGGTGTCTTTCAGTTATTTTGCCGGCGCACCACACTAAATAGTGTTTCCAACACGGGCTCATAGCCTGGAGCCAAGTTCAACACCCTTAACACAAATACCCCACGTTTGTGTCAGGCGATCTGCATGGTAACCATCCTGGCGTCCCACGACCGTATCTTCTATCTTCTTGCCCCGCTGCTGTACTGGTTACTTTCCTCCAGGGAGGTCATTTTTACCGTGCAAGGCTCAAGGACTGCTTGCATAACGCAAAGTCTCACTCACACATCGGGATGCCCCGTACGTCGCTTCCTCCATCGTATGTACGTTTCACCATGGGTAGCTACCCCACTAATGCTCCCGAGTAGACCTTCGCTGCCGAAAGCTTGGCCAACGATCCCCCTACACTTTGTACCGGCTTCTATCCTTCAAGATGTCAAGATATCTACGTACCGCTTGGTGCTCCGTCTCTTTGGTCGTGTGGTCGGTCAATGGCAAGGCGTTTGTTTCATGAGTTCAATTGGCCTGACTTAATGTCATGCATCATCCACCCCTCCCCTTCATTTGGCGCATGGTATGTGCACCAAGTTTCAGGGGTTTAGGACAGTGAAGACCAGACTTCCACCGCCCAATGGAAATCGGTAAATTTTTCCGGGTATCTCACCACGAGACCCCAACCTTCATGTGAATTGAACATGTCGGGGTGACCTTGCTGTATCTATGTGTGTGCATGTAAGGTGGTCCTCCTTCATGCTAGGTTTTTTGTCTATGTTTCAACGTTTTGCTGTGTATTACCTGGTACGATATGGGAGAAGATATACACTAAGTGTGTGGTTTGGGTTTTGATATGTGGAAAAAAACTGGTTAGTTTAGTAATTTCATGTCTATGTCCGGTTTGTGTTTTGATATGAGAAAAAAACTGGTTAGTTGAGTTTTTCATGTCTATTCTGGTTTGTGTTTAGATATGAGAAAAAAAAAAACTGGTTAGTTTAGTAATTTCATGCCTATATCCGGTTTGTGTTTTGATATGAGGAAAAAAAACTGGTTAGTTTAGTAATTTCATGTCTATTGTTCGGTTTGTGTTTTGGTATGAGGAAAAAAAACTGGTTAGCTCAGTAGTTTCATGTCTAAAGTCTGGTGGCTTGTTTTACAGCGTCGTTGCCACTCGACGCCAACCCATAGTTGTCTAGCAGAATCTATTGGGGGGAGGGAGGGGGGGGGTCTACTCCTCGGCATTCATGACCGCAGTCTTGAGACCATATGAATAATGATCGTATCGTTACAATGCCGGGACGGAGCACTCCGGGTTCTCACCGACCAGACAGAGATTGCTTCGATCAAGCGCGAAGCGCGGTAAGGTGGTCGGCGAGTCGCAACAAGGGGGAGCGCTGCATCCTACCATGACCCTCTTGTGAGGCTGAGTCCGGCACCTTGTGCGTACACCAGTCAATGCATTTCTTGCGTGTCACGGGTACCTTGCCGAGGAAGAAGCCTCCCTCGCGATATTGATATGGAGTTTCACTGCCGTTACCAGCAGTGTTCTGAAGAAGCCTTCCTCGTGATATTGATATGGACATTCACTGCCGTTACCAGCAGTGTTCTGTTGCGCAGTGCCCCGTGCATTTGTCGTCCAATTCAAGCTGCCTCCATGTCATCCCACATCCGTGGACGATGGCATCACTATCATTGAGATGCAGCTATTGTCAACAAAGGCCCAAGGAAAACAACCCGCTAATCACGAGAAATACATATGCGAGTCGTTTTCAAACAAAAGCGAAAGATTCCCGTCCGCTGAATCGGGGTCCACTCACGTGATTGACCCGACTTCGTTGAGAACAGCGCCACCGTTGCCCCGGCCATTGTTGTCATCGAACCTCGCCTTCCCGTAAAAGCTGCGGTTGTGGCACAGTAGAGTTACAGGGGCTCGGTGTCAGGTCTTGGAGTGGGACTATTAACCTCATGAAGGGGCGAATTTGCTACGCCCACCTTTTACCTATACGCGAATGCATCATATCCCACAGACTTTCGAAGACGAAGATTGTACTCAGCTGCTGCAACAGGAAATGTATACTTACGGAACAAGGCCGGATGTGGAGTGCCGCTTGCATTTGTTAAAACCATAGTATACGCTCGTGTCTCTCTTTCCAAGGCCTCGATGCTGAACTTCACTAACCAGTACTGATACGATGTGTCGCACCCAACATAGGGGTGTCAGCTGAATGATCGATCACCCACTACGCCGTTGTTGAATGGAATAGTCTACCGCAGACAACCTGAATACTCGTAGCGTTGCCCTTGACATACATACTCGACTCGTGGGGCGGGCAACCAAAACCAAGGAACACGGCTCACTTCATAATTCCGGCGTTGTACACCGGCGAGCCTTCGGCGCCTCTGCATCTGGTGTTGCTGAACGTCGCGTCTCCTCGGAAACTGCACACCGTATCAAAGTGTCCCACGTTGGTTTAAAACAGAAAGAAAGGCTTCATATTAGAAAACGGGCACAATAACCTGAGCGATGAGCACGGCGTCCCTTACGACAGAGCGAGCCGGCCGCGAGTTTCACACACATGTCCCAATGAAGTCGCTGCGAATGGATTGGTGACACTTTCGCTGCGCTGACGAGAAGACGGCATACAACCTAGACAACATGTGATGTGCTCTGTAGAGACACTTTAACTTCATGTGCATCCTTAGGTGGCAAAATTACTCGCATACCTCAAAAACGGTTATAGGATGTGAATCTGATACATCTAACAAAAACAGGAGATTGGAGGGGGTGTTTTTTTGTTTTCTCTCAAGCGTAGAAGTTGTCCTCTCCAACATATGATGGTGTACAATATAGATGTACAGTTTATATGTCATGTGGGCGAAAAGGAGGAAGCCGGTGCCTGATTTGCACTCTACAAGTCATTTCCGGGCCATCTGGTATTTCGTATATGGAGTAACCGGCAGCACACAAGTTCTAGAAATACGCGGGAGCGCTGAAGACAACCCCTGCACACCAGGGAATAACTAAACACCTCGTACAAGTCAGCACAAAACAAGAAATGTTACGGCTTCAACCTCGAATACTCGAGGAATATAGGGAGATGACTGAAAACGTCAAAGTTTCAACTTTCCGTCGTGTGGCAAACAAGTTTATCGTCACCTTATTTCGGATGTGGCGTCATTCTGGATGTTGCAGCCATCAAACCCTTCCAATTGAATCCCGTTGTCGTCGAACGTCGCAGTCTCAGAGAACCTGGCAAAATCGGGATCCGTCGCACAGTTTTCGGTACCATCCGGCGTTAGGCCTACTAGCAAGGGGCGGCAATTATAGAAACGCTCCGTGCTGACATCTGTACCGTTTAAGCAACCTCAAGTACGAACTGAAGACGACGGAGTACCAAATACGTGTACACTGACCTCACGAACCCGCCGTCGAAGTTATCGATACCAATACCATCGTTTCCTCTGAACGTCGCATCGCCGCGGAACCTACCCAGCCATAGACGCGATCACAGGCAAGGTAGAGAGAAGCAGACCACGTTCAGTGAATTGATCATGATTCGAAACAACGCGATGTGGTAAAAGCACTGCTGAGCATTTAGCCTTGGGCTGTCGATTTACAACGTCAGATCGAGCGGGCCGTCCTACAGTTGGGGACCTTGGTTCAGTCGTGTCTGCCGGAGCGTCGCTCTTGAAAGAGCACCGCGGGCGTGGTGGCTATCCCAAGAGAGAGAGCGCCCCATACGCTTGAACAATGTTCCCCGCCCGCGCGAGTGGTACTGCAACCACATACCCACCCGTTGTGCACCGGCTCAAAACCATACGGAATCAGACATATACTGGTACCATGTACGGTCTCGTTGAGAGCTGGGCGCCTGACGATCTATGCATGGCCGTTTGGTGCCGCTCTCAATTTATGGCCTTTGTTTCTTAATAATTAGCCGTAATTGAACATCTTTTAGGCCCCTTGCCCTATTCGCCATAGTCGAAAACAAAAAATTGGCACATTTTATTATTCGCTGTAGGCTCTTATTATTAATATTTTTGAGGCACTTTTTTCTAATTGCCGTAGCAAAAAAACCTGAAAGGCTTTTACTTGGTGTTGAGGCGTATGTTCGCGCATAGATCTCATTTTTTTCGCCTCCAGCGGGCCGCCGGGGGGCCTCCGGGGCCCCTCCCGGGGGGGCTCTCAAGGAGCCCTCCGGGGGCTCCTGCGGGGGGCTTGCGCGCCTGCGGCACACGTGCGGCAGGCGTGTTGCGCTGCGCGCAGCAGACGCCCAAACAATAATTAATGCCGCCCTGGTGTCTATCTGTGAAGAGTAAAGAAAACATTAACTGGGCTTGCACGTAACTTTGCCACTCCTATCTTTTATTATTCTAAATAATTTGTTAAACTTGACTGAGCCAAAATGACGAAACTTCGGCACATGAATGCCCCCCCCCCTACGGCGCAGACGAAAAAGAGTTGTGATATTACGGGGGACCATCATAATAATAGTAAATATTCATAGGACCTACGGTATACACAAACAAACGATATAATTACCTACGTATCTATCTATATTACTATTATACCATACATTTATTTAGGGGCCTTAGCCAAAATTAGGTACACCTACGCACTTTAAGCCATTTTTAGGTACACAGCGTAATGCACACCGGAAAAGGCTTACTGGGCCGCCTGATATTGGGCCTGCGCTCCATTGTACCTATAAATGGCTCAAAGTGCGCAGGTACACCTAATATCGGCTAGTCAGTTTGCGTATCGCCTATTTTTGGTCGCCACTGTACCTATAAATGGCTCAAACGGTCACTTCTTTAAAATAGAATAGAGACAGACGGCCACACCAGATGCCGGGACTGTCAACCAGCCGACCGTACCTGTCAACCAGCCGACCGAACCTGTCAACACAAACGCCCGATAATACTGCCAAACAGTACGAACGCAGGTGACACCGGAGACAACACAGGTCACCTAACTAACTGGTTGCCCGCGGCTTTTTTTGGATTCAATACCAATCCACACATACGAAGTTCTTATATTTCTTCGCGAAGCTCAGCTTTTTTCGTGTTCTTAGTGTGCCCTACAGTAGATCTTAACAGAGGTATTATACGTACTCGTACAGGTAAAGTAGCGGAGGTACGAGGTATTAATACCAGTAAAATACTACCAGAAGAGTAAATGTAGTGGTGAATTGCTTACTACCGCCGCCACGCCTCATAATGCAGCAGCTAACTCATCGTGTACCCATACCACAATATCTGGGGCAGTGGTGGCGTGGGCATCGGGGCCACGCTAGACGTGCTCATATCACAGATTATGCCGGATTTTTCCGGTCGAGAAAGTGCCATCACGTTCTGCTTTACTGGGGGTATGCCATCTTGTTACTTATGGGTAGGGATACTACGCACTGCGCTGTGGAACATACAGCCGTATAGGCACAACGCGAATAGTCTCACCATGACAAAGCTCGGAGGGCTTTCAACGCCCGGCCGGCCCTCCCTATTGTTCTGCTCGCTATATCCCTGGCGGAGCCAGATCGCCCACACGAAGCCGACTCCTCTCGCCATTCAACAAGTAGCAAGCCGCAATTACCCCGGGCACATATCTAACTCGCAATGGTCATACCTGTACATTATATTCCTCATATAAATTCACCCACGTTTGCTATGGAATGTTGTTCCGGACAGAGCCAACGGCTGCGTGACTTAGACCTCCTCGACCGTACGATATAACGCTTTTTTTTTTTTTTTTGTCCATCCCATTTATTATCTTCGCCCGTCTTTTCTCTCTCCCTCTTTAGTCGTAACTCATATTCGGGGTCACTAAGTGGGCTCTTCTCCACCCCCTTCCCCACTACGGTACGTGACTTGTATTTTTATCGCGAGAAGACTTCAGCGCTTTCTTCCCTCGTCGACTTGCGTCGGATTCCGCCTACCCACGCCACGAAGGCGCTCTCAGCAATTGGTTCCTTTTTATTTTTTCAAATAAAGTCAAAATATCACCACGGTGGGATTCGAATTTGGGTACCAATGATAGTAGCCTCTGAAGCTGACCACTACTCTACCGGGGCGCTGTACACGTATATAAACGGTATTTCGGGGAATAAGTGTGTGTATGTGTGTAATAATAATTAATTCATTTCACGAAAGAGGGAGAAGAATATACCACACCCTGGACAATTCCTATTTCAATAGTCTATTGTGTCTATATTTATTTTTGGGTGTAGTCTATTAATTGGAACTGCCCAACCAAATGATTTTGATTGCAGTGTATTAATTTGAACTGTCCGGGTAATATATTTTGGATGCTGCCTGCTAATTTGAATTGTCCATACAACTGATTTTGGGTGCTGTCAATTAATTGGAATTGCCTGCATAATTATTTGGACCATTCCTATTACAATAGTCTATTGTGGCTACAACTGATTTCGGATGCTGTCTATTAATTGTATTTGCCCAACCAAATTATTTCAATTGTAGTATACCAATTTAAATTGTCCGGGCAACTGATTTTGGGTGCTGCCTACTAATTGGAATTGTGCCACAATTGATTTCGGGTGCTGGCTGTTAATTGGAATTGCCGAAACACTTGATTTCAAATGCTATCTATTAAATGCAATTGTCCAACTAAATGATTTCGAGTGATTTCTATTGATTGGAATTGCCCCGTCAAATTATTCCGAGTGAGATATATCAGTCGGATTTGTATAGCCAATTTGTTTCGAGTGTTGTCTACCAATTGAAACTGTCCAACCAAATGATTCCAAGTACGCGTACTGTCTATTAATCGGAATTGTTGAGGTCAGAAAAATATTGAACACTAACAATTGGAAGGTCAGGACAAAGCCTATTGACCCAACCAACAATTAAATTTGGAAAGTCAGCACAGAAACCTCTTGACCAAACCACTCCTATTGATAGGCAAGACCTGAAACTAATTGTTGAAACAATTTCAATTGGAAGGTCAGGGCAGAAACCTATTGATCCGACCATTCCTATTAACAGAAAGGAAAAGAAAGAATTTATGAAAACAATTCCTATTGGAAGGTGAGAGCAGAAACTGTTTGATTGAACGAGTCCAATTGTGAGACAAGACCAGAAAATAATTGCTGAAACAATATCTATTAGAAGGCCAGGACACAAACCTATTGGCCGAACCATTCCTATTAGTAGATGCACCACGAAAGCAACATCTCGACCAATTCCATTTAAATGGACTTCCGGAAGGTCTATTGTAAAAGCAATAGTCCATTGCGGGTAGGTCCCATATCCTATTGAAGAAGTAATAGAGTATTGGAGTCTCCGGAGCGAAAACGTTGCAGGAGACAATTCCAGTTAATTCACAGCGCTCTAAAACAATTGCCTAAGCAATTCCAATTTGTAGGTGGACTACAATATGTTGTTGTCTTTGCAATTCCAATTGCAGCAATATGGTAAGAATCATTTGTCCGCCTCATTCCATTTAATAGACTTTTCGATGGGTCAATTGTTGGCGCAATAGTCTATTGCGATGCCTATTGTCCAAGGCTTAAGCAGAAAGGGAATGTAAAAAAAATCCTAGTGACTAATCGGCCGCCAAATATTTTGTCCGAGATATTTAATTTAATGGGCATCCTCCGAAATATGTTGTCTGGTCGATTCCAATTTATAGACTGCTTCATGAATCGTTTGCCTTTGCAACTTTAGGAAATAGCTTCCTCATGCATACATTGATGTGTCAAATTCCTATTGCAGCATCTGGAACCAATTGACCGGTAACATATTATTGTCGATTAAATGAGAATGTCTGATTGTCTGGACATTTGTCTTCGAAGCCTGCCAAATAAATGAAATTGCCAGGACACGTATGTAGAAAGATGCCAACTAAATGGAATTGCCCACGCAATTCATTTAGAAAGATGTCAATTAAATGGAATTGCCAGCACAATTGGTTGAGAAGGATGTCTATTAAAAGGAATTGCCAGGATAATTGATTCAGAAGGATTCCAATTAAATGCAATTGCCAGCACAATTTATTTGGGAGGATGTCAAATTGAATGGAATTGCCAGCACAATTTATTTAGAGGGGTGTCAATTAAATAGAATTGCCAGCACAATCTATTTAGGAGAATATTCATTAAATGGAATTGCCAGCACAATTGGCACCAAAAATATTCTGCAATTGTCCATTAGCGTTACAATAGAATGGGATATTATATTGAAATAGACTATGGGTTCAGCAATGGGATTTCGGTAGTTACTGCTAATAGCAATTACTTCAACCATTAATGTAGATGGGTGTATATTAGCATAAATTAGAAGAGTATTTATCGTCCCCCCCCCCCCCGTTTTTGCCATTTCTCCGGGTTTCCAAACTTCTCCTCTGTTTTCTGCAAAGGGGCGACATACCGCCATTTTTGGGCCGATGGGTGATTGTTTACTGGCGGCGCATGCTCGTCGATTCTGGTCGCACTATTTTGATTCACCGTGGGTTCGTGTCGCTATATGGTTTGACTTGATTGAAGTAGGGTTTGATACGCCTGGATCACCAACAAAGAGGGAACAGGGGGCAGCATGAGAGGTTCGTCGGTACGTGTCGTTTCTTGCACGAGGCCAGCCCCGCCCGCAGCTCGCAGCAGTGTGCACGGAGTAGCTCCAGAGGGAGCCAGCCACTGATGAGTATGGCAAGGGCTTGCCATGTACACCACCAGAGTAAAAAGCCTTGCCCCCGTGAGCGGTGTGTGGAAAGTACTCGAGGTATCATACGACTACTCGTACGTGAAAAAGAGCACAAGTACAAGCAAAACAGACGAGGCCAACAAAGATGATGGCGACAACACCCTTAAACCTAATGAGCTTGAGGCTGCTGGTGCTGCTTGCTGCTGTTGCTGCTGCTGCTGTGGTGACGAGAACGGCCTCCCCGCGACCGAACGAGCGTCGAATAGCACTCGGAAAAGAGGCACCTGGGAAGCAAGGAGAATAAAAACACTTGCTGTATAACTTCAAAGCTCCAAATTGGGGACACTGCCAGATCGATTTTTTAATATTTGTTTTGAACGATGTACGTTTTTTGTTGCTTTCAGCAGCGACGAAGAAGATTCCTTGCGCCCTTTTGCTTGATATCTCATACGACACCCCGATGAGTTGAGCTGAGTTGAAATACATTATGGATAGCTCTCGATGCTTTACTTTGGATGCGGTTACTAACTCGCTGGACATCCAACTATAGCGCTCGTGGTGGCGGCATTGCTGAGGGCACCTCAACGGGGGGGAAACGCGAACATCTCTAAAGCTACAGCCACCCGCGTCAAAAATGCCGGGAAAACAATCGAATTATTATGCTTTTTAAAAATTTGTTTTTGCAGATGCGCCACTGTTAAACATTTGTTGGCCGACGTTTGTTTTGTCGGTCAAGCCCATGCGGGGAAATGCACGGACACAGAAGAAGAAATGGTTCAACTAAAACAACGCCAACTACATATATAAAAGAACACCATCGTCTAGGGTACATCGGACACGATTGAGGGCCCATGTAAACATAACTGACAATGCCTACGTATGTGTCATAGGAAGGACTACAGGGGTCGACATTCGAGTAATACTCGTTTTCTTCCAGGAAAATTCCAGATTTGTTTGTTTTTTCGTATAATTAAAATAAATAAGGAGCAGTCTAGAATGAAGATACACACACTGTATACGCCATAGGCCTTCTATCCCACCGATCGATATGACTAAAGAGAAGGCCTGTTCGGTGACACAAGCATATACATTGAGCTCCCTTCTATCCAATGCCGGCGTCATTTGAGCCTGTGTGGCCAGCAGGGTAAGACACACTTTTGTTTTTTTCGTGGGAGTAAACGGAAGTTTCTATGGAATCTTCCGCCGCTTCCACGGAAGCGTTGGAAGCTTCCACGGAAGCGTTGGAAGTTTCCATGAAAGCACGGAAGCTTCCGTGGAAACTTCCACCGTGGAAACTTCCGTGGAAGTTTACAGTGGAAGTTCCAAACTTCCGCGTATTGACCGCGTGGTGGAAAGAGCGAGGCTGGGAGTTGACCTTGTGCTTCGCACCTGGACAGGTCTAGGGTGGCTCCATTCGGCTTCGCCTTATTCCGCGGTTTTTATCAAGAAGGCTCTCATGGGAACACATCCTGGCGGGGCCTGTTCGTGTGAGATCAGGGGTGTGATGGGATCACCCTTTCTTTGGTGGACGAGTGGTGGTAAGCTTCCACGAACACTTCCACGGAAGCTTCCATGACGGCAGCGTCGACATCTTCCGCAGAAGCACGTACGGCCTGCGTGGAAGCTTACACCGTCCCCGTGGAAGCATGGAAGCTTCCACGGGAATTTCCATGGACTTCCGCGGAAGCTTCCATGAAAGCTTCCGACGCTTCCATGGAAGCTTCCATGGGAGCTTCCGCGGAAGTCCATGGAAAAAAACAATAGTGGACTAGACCGGGCCAGCAGCACACTGTCCTCCGATCTGCCGGCAAGTCGCGTCTCTCCGAACTGCAAAAACACTGCAAGTCGGTTGTCCAGCTGCGTGCACCAGGAAATGTAACCGGGCCAGAGGCGGGCTGGACCGCCCTTCAACAAGGGCTGCAGGCCATTGCAAGCCGTACATCAACATCGTAAGGTGGAATTTTTGTTCTTCTTTTAACGCTTGCAGCCGGTGGCGTGTGCGCTCATCTTGGCTCGCTACAGCAGTAGAAACACGGGATGCTGCTGTAACATTCTAAGTTTTGCTGTGCATACTCACCGAAGCGCCAGTTTTAGACTCGTTTCTGGCTGTAACGAACCAAGATGAGCGTACAACAGCGCAGGCTGCACGTTTTAAAACAAAATAACCACCTTTCGGTGGTGCTGTACGTCTTGAGTGGTCCGCAGCCCTTATTTAGGGGCGGTTGTAATTTTCCTGGTGCGCGTAGCTGGACAACCGACTTGCTGTGTTTTTTGCAGTTCAGAGAGACACGCCTTACCGGCAGATCGGTGGACAGTGTGCCCGCCATAAGAGCTCAAATGGCGCCGCTGTTGGATAGAGGGGAGCTCCATGTGCTTGTGTTATCGAATAAGCTTTCGTCAAACCGGTCAGTGGGGCAAAATACCAAATACCTTTGGTGTATACCAGGGCGTAAAATAGACGTCCGTTTTTCTTTCGCCATATATACGTCAATATGCCAATATACTCAACATTTGCGTATAATCCGCTCGGTGTATCCTCTTGTATACGTGGTGCCGGCTATCATACCTTAGAATGTTCGACATTTTGCGAAGAAATGCGGTGCGTTACGATCCCGGGATTGCCAGCGATTATTCATATTTTGCACCAGCTGGGAATTTACTCTCCCTTTTCGAGTTGTTTGAGGTCTGGAACGTCCTCAGGCATAGGAAAACGGCAACAGTTTCAATCGAATTATCAAAGGAAGTAAACTACTCTATGATATGCCAAAAGAGGAAACAAAACCCAAACATAGCATCTGAGACGAAATCAAGAAAAACAAATCCAAAAATGTTTTCGCCTGCAGCGAAAAACACGCCAAAACAAAATTCACCTGCGGCGCAATAGGTCCAAACATGTATTCGCCTCAGGTCCAAAACAAATCGGCTCCGGCGAAAAATGACCCGAACATGTTTTTCGCCTGCGGCGAAAAAACGGCGCGGCACAAGAAAAGCGTGGTGCGGCAAGCCGCATTATGGTTACGGCGTTCCAGATGCTTGGGTACGGAAAATACGGTGATGTGTCGTAGCTACCTATACCAGCTATCTATGCGCGGAGGGCTTGGAGTATGGGTGGGGAACAAGTGGTGAGGCACTCCCCGCGGCACTCTAGTGGAAGGGCGACGATAGTCAACCGTCACCCAAGGTTTCCGAGATACTGATGGCGTTTAGACACGGGTCGGATGCCACGGTAGAGATGCACCATGTTTTTTCTGAGCTCCTCACCTAAGGAGCGTCATACCTCACCGAAAAAATGATTTTGGAGGAAAATAAATCGCTACCAGATGAAAAGTGTCATGACCGAACTACCTCTGAACAATATTTCGTCACACAAGAATTAACGTCCGACGGATTTGGGTTAAGGAGCCCGATAGTTCAGAAAACGATTCAGTCAAAATTTTCTACCTCTATCGTAGCACGCGTCACGGGGTCAGTATCTGGGAGTCGGACAACAACCCATGTGTCTACTCGATACGGCCCCGACGAACGAAAGATAAAGCATTGCCACACGTACCACTTCTGTGTCTGTATATCACACGAACTACATGCATACTGCATGCTATCGTATAGTGCATGCTCGAATACCCGCTTTGTACTTGCTGCATGGACCTCGGAATGGATGCATTGCCATAACATGCCTCCCAATATGTGAGAATACCCTCTCAATATGTGAGAACAGGAGACGGATACTTCGGATAGCTAGAAAGGAAGGACCTGAGAGAGCCCAACTGATCCTACAACGAACGCAGACTGGATTCAAGGTGAGTGGCATGGATTTAGACCCTGGACCAGCCGTAAAACTATGCCTTCGGCACGTGGTGAAAAAAACGAGATATGCGAAAAACATCGCATGCGAGACTGTTGTGCTGCTGATCGACAGGGCGGAGGGAGATAGATAGCTAGCTGTGGTTCTGTGCTGTGCTCGTACGAGGCGTGTACCCATCCATAAAAATACATAGACCGAGAAGGGTGAACTGTTAGTGTCATGACACAGTGTTATGGTGGTTCGCTTTGGCGAGAAACTGATTTGCGGGAGTCGTATGTTGGTGGGAGCGAAGTCACAGTGTTTTGGTGGCTCGCTTTGGCGAGAAATTGATTTGCGGGAGTCGTGTGTTGGCGGGAGCGAAGTCAGTAACCCTAACCCATAGCCTGGACGAGTTTTCCTGTTGTTTGTTGTTTGTTGTTGATCTCACCTGAACTCATCGCCAGAATACAAGTCTGTCTGTGGTCACAGGACAAATTCACAATTTCCTGTATTACTGGAGTGGAATACTGCCTTACGTACGTACAAACACGTACAGTACAGCAGTACGTTCCTGGTGTCCTGTGCTTTGCCAGGTTGGCGTCTTGCCAATACACTTGTGTGTCGTGGGTCGTGGTGTTGTATGATCGGATCCGCGGGGGGGAAAGCACCTCTGTCGTACTGCCACACGCCAGGTGTTGTTCTGATTCGAGGGACATGTTATCAGGAAAGGTGAAGATTTTCGGCCGGCAGACCAAAGGCAAGTCAATTATTATTCCCACACTTAACACGCCCAGCGAGAGGTACCGCCGATCTGCCAAGAAGTTATGTTGAAGAAGAACCTCGAAGTCCGAGAACCGCTTGAATCTGTCGATGCTGTCCGCAAGCGCGAAAACCCATCGTGCGCGCCCGCTGCCCCATGAAGAGACGAAGAGGCGGGCTTACTCCGGGGGCTGCACATTGCCGTTGCAAGTCGGCGACGGGCAGGGCGCGGCCGGTAGTGACGTGGTGGACGATGGTGTCGGCCACTTTCGCTTTGAGGCGGCGAATGTCACCAATCGGATGCTCGTGAGTAGTCCTCTGCAATGCGAAGAGGATCATTTGGCGAGGAGGGGCGGACGGCATGATGAGGAAGTTTGTACGGATGTGTGTATGGGTCACCGTGTACAACGCCGAAGGGAGAAACTGCTGCTGTAACACACGGACACACCTCATAGTACGCACAGATCGCCACGCAAACACACGCGACGCACGTAACCCTGACATATGAGCGCTGGAGGAACGTGAGTTTGGTATACGTTTGCCAAGGAGAGGACACACGACCATGACACGCTCAAACACACATGTACACACAAAACTTACGAACATCACTACTGCTGTATGTGCATGACTGCTCTCCACGAGACGTGGACGGAGACAGGACCTAGGGTTAGAGTATATATGTGCGCAGTGTATGGACAGTGTTAGTGGTGCACACACCTGTCTCAAGAATCGGCAGTTCCCGTTGAGCAGAGAGTGCCAGCCGCAGTTGCCATCCCCTCTGCACGAAACAGTTGAGGTATTCCGGAGCTGTCGGACGAGGCCGCTTGGGCAGTAAACTTGCTGAATGGCGTGTAGTTGTCCTCGCAAAGTTGCAGGATGCAGCAAAACCCCCAAACGAAGACGCTGGGTAAGCCGTGTGGACGTGTGATGGAAGAGGTGGTCTCCCCAGTCATCGAGGTACTGTTCTGGAGGGACGCTCTGCTGCATGCAGGGCAGATATACCGACTCAGCACCAGGAGATGGTACGCCGGAAGATTTGAAGACGGCGAAGAACACGCAAGCCGAAGACCAACAGAAGTCTACTGTAGTACGAACAACCACACGAAGGCTCATAGCAGTCACCCACAGCAGTCGCAAGAGAGGAGCAGCGACAGCAGCGAGGCGGCACCTGCAGTAGAAGTGCACACTCGCCGCCGCCGGAGACACACGGCAGACCACGGACAGGATCAAATCGAAGGTCACAACGAAGGGAGTAGTAATACGCAATAGAACACCCACCAGATGGAGGTGTGCCAAACTGGGGACAGAGGTAGTGGGTGTGCGGTGTGCGCGGTGCGAGTGGGTGTGTGTGCTGAGGGCGAGAGGATGAATGTTGCGGAATAGCGTTTGTAGGTATCTCTGTTTGACACTTGGGGATTATCTTCTAGTAGGCGGCGTTTTTCAGAAGGGAATTTCTTTCCGCAGCCCAGGTCACAAAGAAGTGAGATATTTGTAGGTCAAACATGACCCAAAGACCAGCCGAAGTCCAGCACGAGGAAACATACGAAGGTTCATAACAGATACCTACAGCAGTCGTAAGACAGGAGCAGCGACAGCAGCGAGGCGACTGGATGGATATGTGTCCCACGGGGGGGCAGAAGTAGTGGGTGTGTCGTGTGTGCGGTGTGAGTAGGAGTTGTGTGTTGAGCTGCGAGAGGATGCAAATTTTGCGGCACAGCGTTTTGTGGCCGTTTGAAACTTGGGGTTTCGTCGTAGAGGCATCAGGTCTTTTTCAGGAAGGGGTTTCTTTCCGCATCCCAGGTCACAAAGAAGTGAAATATTTCTGGGTAAGGCATGGTCAAAGACGAGTAGAAGTCTAGCACGAGGAAATATACGAAGGCTCATAGCACACACCCACAGCAGTAGGATGTATGTACTCGCGTGATACAGACACATAACAGCACATACATGGTAAAACATAGCCGAAGACATGCAGAAGTTTAGCACGATTAAACATACGAAGGCTCATTGCACACACCCACAGCAGTAGGATGTATGTACTCGCGTGATACAGACACATAACAGCACATGGTAAAGCATAGCCGAAGACATGCAGAAGTCTAGCACGATTAAACATACGAAGGCTCATCGCATACACCCACAGCAGTAGAACGTGATGAGTGCTGCAGCAGCAGCAGCAGAGACAGGAAGAGGACCAGTACAGCTCGCAACAGCAGCCGAATCGATTATGTGTTGGAAGCAGGTGTGCCCAGCCGACGCACTGTAGCAGACGCACAAAGGCACGGAGGAGGAGTATTGGGTGCAGAAGCGCAACCTCGAAGGCGCGTACAGCAGTATTGCAATAGGAAGGAAGGCAGACTTCTGTGGGGTGTAGTCGCGAGAAGGAGCCTTACAACCCCACAACAGCAGCAAGCAGTGTTTGGATGCAAATAGCATTGTCGGGGGGGGGGGGGACAGCAACAGAAGGAATGATGTGTTGGAAGCAGGTGCGTCAGTGTGCGTTGGAAGGGTCCCGAGAGTGTACGTCGCAAAAAGCCTCACCAGTGTTCGGTTGGCACGGCAGCCGAACAGAGGTTGGACCCAAATAGCAGTGTAGTGTTAGGTTGGCACGGCAGCCGAACAGAGCTTGGATACAAATAGCCCCCGGGCCCCCCGACAGTGTGAGTTCGAAATCCAGTACCAGAGCTTGGACGCAAATAGCAGTGTAGTGCTACTGTAGGTTGGCACGGCAGCCGAACAGAGCTTGGATGAAAATAGCAGTGTCGGGGGGGGGCGACGCGCCCCCCCCCCCGGGCAGGCGACAGTGTGCGTTCGAAATCCAGTACCAGAGCTTGGACGCAAATAGCAGTGTAGTGCTAGGTTGGCACGGCAGCCGAACAGAGCTTGGATGCAATACCAGTGTCGGGGGGGGGGGGGGGGCCCCCCGGGCCCCCCGACAGTGTGCGTTCGAAATATATGTACTGTGTTTTTAAAAAGGTGCGGCAGCGCAACATTTCACCATCTTACCTGTTATACCCCCTGGTGTATACACGTAACTTCATTCTGGGCCGTTCGGTATTTTTGTGATTCTACGAAACAAAAAACGTATCTGGAATTTTCCTGGAAGAAAACGTGTCTTTCTGGAATGGCGATCCCTGTAAAAAACGTATCTGATCTGCAACTTTCCTGGAAGAAAACGGTCTTTCTCTAATGGCGATCCCTGTATGATCTCTACTATATAGGTGCATGCTGCATACTGCGTAATGACGATTTAGTGATCAGCGTTGGATACCAAGCTGTATATTGTCGAATGGTAAGAATCACCAGAGTATGTATAATACGTACATACATTGTTGTGTACGAAGTAGAGAGTATAGTGTGATAGTATCATTCGGTTCTATATTGTTGGTTGCAATGTGCTGTTTTGCTGTATGAGATGAGCTGCGATTTTATGGGGAACTTCGTAAAAGGTTCATCTTAAAAACGAACAGAAGGAACCGAGGGGATGGGGGAGGGGGTGGGATACACATTTGTCGCTCGCCTTGGTCATTTGACCATTGACCACGCATGCATCCCTTTCGAGACAGAGCGGGGGGAGGGATATACTTACTTGTACTATGTAAGTGTTCCTCTTGGATGTATACGAGCGTACATGCTCTGCCGCTGTTATATCGCTGTTATTGGTCTGTATTATGAGAGGTTATTTGTGAAGTTCACAGGAGTTGTTCCGGGGATGGGCTACTGCTGCTGTTGTTGTGCTGTAGCTGCTGCTGCTGTTATGCCCAGGTTGCTACGGATATGGCTCGAGGTGGCATTTAAACCAAACCTGAGCGTTTGTAGATCATGATGGGTGCACTAATCTACAGCACGTGGAACCACCGCGCTCCCAAGAAAACTAACAGGGATCGTTGTTCAGATTCCTTTACGAAGTACACATACACACAAACCCACCATGGGCCCGAAGAAACGAGTTCGAAGCGTAGTTGCTGTTGTATGCGAGTAGGTGTAAGGTAGTCCTGAAGCTAGACGGAAAACGTTTTAGGTGCGAGGTGGTCAACACGGGTTTACGTATAGTCAGGTCATCACTTTTTACTAATAATAGGGTTGTTATCTATGAAGGTTGTAAGACGTACATACATACCAGACTGAGTAGATATTGTACGTAAATGACACCCGCCTGTAAAACCCCCCTCACACGAAGTACACCCATCGATATTTATATCTCATGGCACAAAGAAATGAGTTCGAACCGTAAGTATTTGCTGTTGTTGTACGCGAGGAGGTGTGAAACGTGGTCCTGAGGGTGAGCGAGAAAATGTTTGAGGTGTGTTGATGGTCAACACGGATATACACCTCAATATACATCATACTGCAGTAGTAGTGCTGAGGTATTGGCCGAAACCAGAAGAGGGAGAGGCTCAATTTATATTTGACGAAATTCTGTTGGGTGGCGTGTCAATTCGTTTAATATTAATAGTTACAATTATTACTGACGCACGCACGCAACCTGTATGGGGTATGACTGTTATGGGGTGTGACTACACACATATACGAGTACCACGTAGTTGAACAAACACGTTTTTGAAAAAAAAATCGCATCAGATGCGTAAGTAAACAGCAGAACCACAGGAAGTAGTCGTATCGCATTCATACTACCAGGTACGCTATACACCAGTAACAGCGAGATGCCACTGCTGCCGCCACATTGACGTACACTACTGTACCAAACTTTACATCACACTGCATATCTATGTACACGAAGTCGTCGCGAAGTTTGTATATACAAATAATTAAAAACATACCAGTACGTACGTCGTTAGGCCGTTTGTTATCGAGACCTTTGTTTTGAGGTTTTGCCGACAGAGGTGTGTCTGCCTTCAACCCGGTCGTGCCCGGTAAAGCGAGGTGCGTTATACCACAGGAGTATGCTAAACACATTTCCCATTGTATTGGTTGTTTTCGACTCGATGGACAGAACCTAACCGTAAACTCTTCGGAACAATTGATATATGTCTGGACATCGACAAGATTGCAGAGAAGCTACATTATATTATCGCCATACGTTTAGCAGAGGGTGATGTCATAGGACGGACAGACGGGCATTACAACAGCCCGCATAATGCATCTACCCCTGCGTACGTAGGTAGCGTGTGCATTATCCACGGATCTACATTTTTTTACTGTTTCGTGCACGTGTCGCGACAAATGCCGCGATACGCCACGGACGCTGCCGCGGCACGCCCCGACACTTGCCGCGGCATTTCGCGACATGCTGCGGCATGTCGCGACAAGCCGCGACACGTAGGGTTAGGGTTAGGGTTAGCGACACTCGCCGCGACACTCCCCGCACCACTCGCCGCGACACGCCGCGACACGTCGGGGCATGTCGCGACATGCCACAGCGTGCCGCGGCAGCGTTCGTGGCGTATCGCGACATGTCACGACACGTGTCGCGACGCGTGCCATGAAAAAGTAAACTAATGTACATCCCTCGCATTTTCCCAATATGGTAGGGCGACGGGTACGCTCATCTTGATCACTCTTCTTCGTTTCCACATTGTTGCCACATAATAAGCGCCTTTTCTTTCATTGTCTTATTCTCTACCGTCACAAGCGTTTCTCGCAGTCACTTGATGTCACCTCTGCTTTTCTTGTCACGGAGACAGAGCCCCCCGGACAATCGTATTTCCAACAAGGAGGTGGTCCAGGCCTTAACGGAGTGTACATATTACGACACCACCCACAACACACGTATCCACACAACACACATATCCACCACTGTCAATGCATACATGCCGCCAACAGCAAATAAGAAACATCCATTACCGCCTTCGACAGTGACAGCAGTGTCGGCTGCACACAGCGTTCATGTATAATGCACACCGGGCACCTCTAACCGCCGCCTATTTAGACGCAGATGACGGCCACGACCTCGCCGACATGGCTTGACCTAACAGGCCACAAGTTGCGGGCACGAAACTCTAACATGCACATTGTGTATCGCGAACATACCCCGTCTAACGTGTTTCTGACGGCCAATCACATAGCCGAGACGCACACGTCATCACCGGGGAAGCCAATCAGCGTGGTTCCCTCCTCAACTTCGCCCACGGTGCAGTTGGCGTCGGTCTGCAAGGGAACCAACGACAGGAGTTATGACAGATCAACGAGTGTTTGTGAGCAGAGCCGTTTTGTTGGCGTAACGGTCATCATGTGAGTCTGAGTGTCAACTCGTACGGGCGCAACGCAAGCGAAGGAGACGACTGCGAAACGCTCTTCCGCGCTCTCAAGTAGCTCATATGCACCAGGTACATATAATATCATACTAAAGTGCGTAGCAGATATACATTAATATGCATATGATTCGGGAAGCCTGGACAGCCATCGACGGGCAATGAATGGTTCAGCCTCGAGTGAATGCGCATTGACGACGCCCAGCCGGCAAAAAAGGGCTTCTGTAAAATGACCAAAATTCGCGACACGAACAACCCTGTCATACAACGTACGGATCCCCAACTTACCCCATCGGCGATGTTGTCCTCGAAGCTCACTTCGGATGGCTTGTCGAAGGTAAGCGAGCCGAAGCCAGAATCGACTATCTCGCCGCTGCGCAAGACAGGGAAGGCACGACCATGGGGGAGGCCACGCATGTCACAGGTTATTTATCGTAATACTGTGTTCTTGCTGGAAGCAAGGTATTGGAGGGAAGTGTTGTTTCATCGTGAACCATGCGTAGTCGAATGCGCGAGGGAGCACAAACAACGCGGGACAAGTTGTTGTTAAGCAGATAACTTCAATCAGCATATGATCATGCATGGTTGGGATTCAAATCACCTGGTGGTGATGACTAACCTGCATCCATTTTTTTTTGTTTTTTTTTTCCATCCCATTTAGTATCTTCGCCCTCTCTTTATCTCTCATCCCTAGTCGTAACTCAGATCCGGGGTCACAAAGTAGGCTCCTCTCCCTGCTCTTGTACTACGGTTCCCGCTTGCATTTTTATCGCGAGAGGACTTCGGCTTTTTCTTCCCTCGTCGACTCGCATCGAATTGTGCCTTCCCACGCTACTATTAATAGGCGCCCTCAGCAGTTGGTTCCGTTTTTTATTTATTTTTGCAAATAAACTCAAACGTCCGATCCACGTGAGATTCAAACTCCAGACATCAACTCTTAGAATCATTCGAGGTTACCACTAGGCCATCGAGGTGACCGACTATCTAACGAGAACTGGCCTCAGGACGATAGCCAAGTATCATTTTCGGAGGCTACTAACGAACGTCAAGTTTCCAGCTACAACAGTAAGCGACTGATCAGCGGAACCACGTCTCCGGCACCGATATTACGCTCAAATAACCATCTCAACGGTCATCAGTAATAGAGGCGATGATGAACATGGGGTTATTAACTGGCAGCACGGCAGTTGGACGTGACGTCGTACGTAGGTCGAATTCAAATCGGCAGGTTCGGACTCTTCGAAGCCTTCCTTGTATACGGCAGCAACAGCAGTGACGAGCGTCACGCTTTCAACTGCAACAGTACGCGCTCGATCAAGCGATAAGGCGGATATTACGGACAGAAAACCGTGTCATCCTTCAGAAAACTTGCAGTATAACCCGTGATGTCACGCGTAGATGAACGTCCAAACCGCAGATTCGAGCATTTCGAGGATTTGTTTACTGTTGCAGCCATAGTGATGAATGTGCTACAGGTGTAGGCGTTCGATCAGCCAGGGCCACACCTCAAGCACGGATTCTACGCGCAGACGAAAATCTCAACCTTCAGCAGTGGCAGCGATGATGAACGAGACGTGTCTCGCCCTTAATACAGCAGTCGTATGTATCGCCGTACTAAGCTCAAACTGAAACTCGCGGTCTCGTACTCTTCGAGGTTTGTCTTGCTTGTAGCAGTGGTGAACATTAAGTGTCTAACTTTTTACAGTAGTAGTACAGCAGTCGACGTCCGAGTCCTCGAGGAAGCTTCCCCCGAACGGGCATTACGCACATGTGGCGGCCTCAAGCTTCGGAAGTAGCGTAGACTAGCACCCTTAGAGGCATTTGTTTTGCCAAAACAAGCTGCAAAGTACGTATACCCCTTCGTTGATACGATCAGCACTCTCCGTGAACTCAATCTCGCGCGTATCCCGTATGTCAGTCCACGGCAACTGTTACGGTGGGTTGCCTTCCACCTCTACGCGCAAATCCCGTATGTTAGGCAGCGGTGTTTGTCACGGGGGGGGTCTCGACAATACGTCGTCCCGTGGCGTTGGTCTCGGTGCTCTTCTCTCTCGATCCGGAGTACAGAGGCTCACTCGGTTTGCTGAGCGTTGCAACTCATGTGCTTGATGGCTGCGCGAGATGGGGCCGGCGTCTAATTCAGAGTACGCGACGTTTTGGTAGACAGATTTAGCGGCCGCTGCAGAAGTGGCCCGTTGGTCGTAGGCGTGTGGGGAGGGGCTCTAGACGAAGTCCCGCAGTTCGTGCAGTTTTTGGAGCGCTAGCGAGTAACGGGACCCGTAATCTGTTGGAATTCAGGTCGACTGATGATGACTGCCCTCACATCATCTGATTAACAATGATATCGGAACGATGACCAAGGACAGCCTGTGGAGGGTAGTGCCGAGCTGTTGTCAGACAAGTCGGCTTTAATTGCACTGATGGTCATACGCATGGGAGTGGCGCGTTCCCGCTCAGATACATCTTCTCATTCGGAGCTGACTAGCGTTGAGATGCGGGGGGTGAAACGAGAGTAATCCTTAGGGGGTGCGCAACTCTTGTGATCTCGGAAAAACTTTCTGGCTGCAACTGCTTGCTTCATCCGAGCCGCCAACCCAAATGCTGAAACTTAGCTTAAGGTGCTGATGTTCGTTGACCCGCGATATGGACAACGTGCAGTTCACTCATAGACAGACAGGCACGATGCTTCCACACGACCATTTCTTGCGTGGGCTCGGATACGCAGCATACACGTATCTACGTATTTAACTTGCCCCGCCCTGAAAACAATGTACTAACGAACTGAAGAACTCACGTCCTGAAATCCCTGCGAACTAGGACAGCGAAAGCTCCACCAGATTCGGCAAGGTTGCCGCTGAATTTCACCCCCTTCCGGAATCTGCCACGCCGAAGAAACACGATAAAACGGCAGTCGATTGGTTAGCCTCGGGTGACTTGGTCTTGTACTTGCGAAAGCCTGCGAAAATCCGTAAAACACTGATGACTAGGGCGGAATACCCGCGGCGTGAATTCCGCGCTCCAAACGAAGGAGCCAACACCCTACCGTTTTTAACACGTACTCGAAAATGTGGGGCTACTGGTAGTTTGCAGTGCGCAGCTAACCGCCTTCTTCCCCTCCGACAATGCAGGGATGGCGGGCGAGTAAACGTAATCTTGCGGATTTCACCAAGTGGGCTTGAATTCACACGGCTTCGATATTTACACTACTCTCCGTACTGCGGTGAAACCACATATCAAGCTTCTTAAAAGTAAACATCACAGTAGTTGATTTATTGACGTGGTTTTCGACAGTAAATTAAATATTCAACTTGTCCCGCCCACGTATCGGTGGGCGTTCACCATAAACGTCCCGCCTCGAACCGACGATCTCTGTCCTTACATGGGAAATATAAGGATTAGAAGCCAACTTAAATTCAAAATTTCTATCGCCCTCAAACTTCGCAGTCACAACACTCACGTGACGTCTCCACCCTCGACAGCGATACCACCACCGAAGTCTCCGGCAACGTTGTTGTTGAACTGCACAGCGCGTCGGAAGCTGGAGCCACAAAACACACACAATATTTTGGCGTGTCCCGCGCAAAGTGAAAAATAAACGAATAAGCGGAGATATGTTTATCAATGCGGAGAATGCTTTCCCCGGGGGGGGGGGGGGGTGTACTCATGTTGTGCACGGCCGTAGTCATATGACCATAGACCCTCGCATCCCTACAATGCCGGGACGGAGCGCGTTGGGTTTTCACCAACCAGGCAGACATTGCTTGCACCAAGCGCGAAACGCCGTGAGGTATTGGGCGAGTCGCATGGAGGGTGAGCTGCATCCTGCTAAGAACCGCCTCTGAGGCGGACTTGCATATGGACGACAGCTTCAATGAGTTAATTTAATTTCTGGTGTGGCCACTTCCGGAGACAGCAATGGGTTTTACTATGTAACTGCCTCGCGGACGCCTTACCATATTAACACTACGTGATACGACCATTCCCCTTGTGCGGAACAAAGGTTCTCCACCCCGCACAAATGATCTACTCGACCGCCAGCTTTGGTGACCGCCAAAAAAAATAACAAAAAAAAACGGCACCCTGGTTGTCTAGCTCACGCAGCGAGTGGCGTGTTTTACAGCGTCGTTGCCAACCGACGCCAACCCACCAGGGGGGGGGGGGATGTACTCATTGGCATGCGTGACCGCAGTCTTGAGACCATATACGTGTTCTCGCATCGTTACAACGCCGGGACAGAGCTCGCCGGGTTTTCACCCACCCAGCAGACACTGCTTCAATCAAGCGCGAAGCGCCGTGAGTATACCGGCTAGTCGCAAAAAGGGTGAGCTGCATCCTACGATGAACCTCTTGCGAGGCGGAGTCCGGTACCTTGTGCGTACATTATTGCGTATAGATGGCAGCGTACAATGATTTCCCCGGATGGCGGATGAAACGGATTTCTTGCGTGTCATGGTTATCTTGCCGAGGTGAAGGAGCCCCTCTCGTCATATTGATATGGACATTCGCTTCCGTTGCCAGCCGTGCTTTGTTGCGCAGTGCTCCGTGCATTGTCGTCCTATTCAAGCTGCCGCCAGGCCATCCCGCATCCATGTGCGACGGTAACACTACCATTCAGACGCAGCTGTTTTCATCGAAGGCCCAAGGACAACAATCCGCTACGTACGAGTACTACATGTGGGTCGTGTCAAACAAAAGCGCAAGATTCACGTCCACTGAATCGGGATCCACTCACGTGATTGATCCGACTTCGTTGAGAACAGCGCCACCGTTTCCCCGGCCATTGTTGTCATTGAAGCTCGCCTTCCCGTAAAATCTACGGGTTTGGCACAACAGAGTTGCAGGGGCTCGGTGTTCAGGCCTTGGAGTGGGACTACACGATATGAACCTAGTAAAGGGGGGAGTTGCTTCACCCATCTCACCTGTACACGAAAGCACCATATCCCACTGCCTTTCGAAGGCCAAGATTATACTCAGCTGCTGTAGCAGAAGATATATACTTATACAGTAAGGCGGGGTGTGGGGTGCCGCTTGCATCTGTCGAGCCCATAGTATGTGCTCGTATCTCTCTTTCCAAGGACTCGGTACTGAAATTCACTAAACAAGATTGATAATATATACCGCACCCAATAGGGGTGTCAGATAAATGACCGATCACCCACTACAACGTTGTTGGATGAAATAGTCTACCGCGGACAACCCGAATAGCGTTGCCCTTCACAAACTCGACTCGTGGGGCAGGCAACCAAAACAAAGGAACACAGCTTACGTCATTATTCCGGCGTTGTACACCGGCGTGCCTTCAGCATTCCTGCATCTAGTGTTGCTGAACGTCGCGTCTCCTCGGAAGCTGAACACCGTAAGAAAGTGTCGCACGTTATTTTGAAACAAAAAGCAAAACTTCACATTAGAAAATGTCAAACACACACCGATCCGAGCGATGAGCATGGCGTCCCTTACGGCAGCGCGGGGTGGCGGCGAGTTCCACGCAAATATATTTCAAACAAGCTGCTACGGATGAAGTCTGTGACACTTTCCTTGCGCTAACGAGAGGACGGCATACGATCTAGACATATGATGTGCTATGGTATGTAGGTGACGATTAAATTTAATGTGCACCCTTGGGTTTCAAATTTACTCGATGGCACACCTCGAAAACGGTGATAGGACGTGAATGCGGTATACCAGACACAACCGGAAACTTGGGGGGGTGTTGTTTTATTTTCTCTCCGAAGAGCAGACGTTTATCCTCTCCAAAGGATGCAGGGGTACAATGTTTTTTTTTTTTTTTTGTCCATCCCATTTATTATCTTCGCCCTTCCTTTCTCTCTCCTCCCTAGTCGTAACTCAGATCCGGGGTCACAAAGTAGGCTCCTCTCCCTCCTCCCCCACTACGGTTCTTGCCTTGCATTTTTATCGCGAGAAGACTTCAGCCTTTCCTTCCCTCGTCGACTCGCATCGAATTACGTACAGGTGTACAGTTGATATGTCACGTGGGCGAAGAGGAGGAAACCGGTGCCTATTCCTTTGCACTCTACTAGCCATTTTCGAGCAACCTGCCGCACCCAAGTTCTAGAAATATACGTGGAAGCGCTGAAAGCAACCCCTGCAGACCAGGGAATCCCTACAATTCAGCACAAAGCACGAAATGTTACGGCTTCAACATCAAGTACTCGAGGAATATATGGAGATTACTGAAAACGTCAATTTTCCAACTTTCCGCCGTGTGGTAAACAAGTTTATCGTCACCTCATTTTGGAGGTGGCGTCATTCTGGATGTTGCAGCCATCAAACCCTTCCAACTGAATCCCGTTGTCGTCGAACGTCGCAGCCTCAGAGAACCTGACAAAATCGCGATCCGTCCCACAGTGTTCGGTACCATCCGGTGTGAGGCCTGTTCACAAGGGGCGGCAATGCTAGAACACGTTTCGTGGTGGTTTCCGTACCGTTTATGCCACCTCAAGTACGAACTGAAGACAACGGGATACCAAATACGTGCACACTGACCTCACGAACCCGCCGTCGGAGTTATCGATACCAATACCATCGTTTCCTCTGAACGTCGCATCGCCGCGGAACCTGCCCAGTCATAGACGCGATCACAGGCAAGGTGGAGAGGAGCTGACCACGTTCAGTATATTGGTGACAATTCGAGACTAACGCGACGTAACAAAACACTGCTGGGCATTTAGCCCGGGTCTGTCGAGTTACAACGTTAAAGAAAGCGAGCCACCCCACATTTGAGGACCTTAGTTCAGTCGTTGTGTACATTTGGACAATGTTCCCTGCCCGTGCGAGTGGTACTGCAGCCACATACCCACCCGTTGTGCACCGGCTCAAACACATACCAAATCAGAAACATACTATACACGGCCTCGTTGAGAGCTAAACGCCTGAACATCTATGTATGATCGTTTGGTGCCGCTCTCACCTTATGGTACCAGTGTTTATCGGGATCGCATTCTGGCTGTTCTCGATGAGCATCGTCTTCTTGAACCTGCCGCACAAATACGCATATAAGTAATCTCACAGTGGTGTCACATTGTTCGTTGGAACGGTTAACGCGTCCGCCATAGTCATAGGCCACCGTTACCAGACCTGCAGGCCGTATCGGGGTTTGCTTTAGTTTTTGTCATCGGGGTGCACTGAAAAACTGGCTATGACACGTGCAGCCTGTTCTCCGATTTAGCATTTGCGCCAACGCACTGCGAGAAATTTGGGTGTTGTAAGTCTGACACCCACCCACACAACAACGTTACTGGCAAAAATTCTAGCCCATAGAGTTGGTGGCTTTCGCTGCGCATCAGCGGATTCTAGGTAGGGATAGATACACCATTTGCAGCGCTCTTGAAGCACGATGCCTCATAGCGCTGCCAACCTGTACGCGTGTATATCTGCCAAATATATGTATGGACGAACTCGCGACATGCCGGGAACCCCGCCCCCCCCGAAAAACATATTTTCAGAGTACTTTCTCAGCTCGCAAGTAGTTTGTCGCCCTACCAAAGTACACAATGTTCTTCTTCCCTTTACTGCCTACATTATCTCGACGCGGGATAAGGCAGACGGCGGCATGAGGGGTGACCTACCGAAAATACTCACTCTAGGTCCCCGTAGTTCTCAACGACGATGTCCACGTCGCTGACCTCCTGGATTGTGAGGTCGCCGTTGAACGTAAGGCTGGTTCCCTCGCTCACCTCGAGCAGCGAGCCCCCAGGAAAGTCAAACCCCGACCTCTACATCGACACGAAAACAGAACGGAACGGCGGCTGGCGGTAAGAAACGGTAAGACTGCACGCGTTCTTGGCGTTATGGAAGGATTTCCGCAGTATACGAGTGTACACGACGATCCCGGGCGATGGTTCAACGTGATACAGGCCCGTGACACGGCTCTCAGGCGTACAATACCGATTTGCGGTACAACCAAAACATTACACAAAGCTTCCACCATAGATTGTGCTTGGAATGCTGTATGTATGAGCTTTCATCCGGACGAGGAAAACTGTAGCCTCCATAGTAGTAGTAGCACCATCGGCCGAGCCGTTCGAGAACGTTTTAATAACACACAGAGGAATCATTGCCAGTTTTTATGAGCTGCCTGCTCAACTCTCGATCTCAGAACCCGACTGGGCTACCTTAGGTTGCGACTGGTGAATAGACTGCGGCTCACGTCGTTAGGCCCGAATACGGTTGCGGGCATGTCGAACACGAGGGCGGCCCCAGGCATGACGAAGAAGGCCACGTTGATAAACCTGAGGATACGCCAAAACCGAATTTCGATTAATATTCATCATGATCCGGTTGCTTCCAAGTATCACCGAGCGGGAAAAGCAGAAGCGGGTAACGCAAACAAAAAAAGTAAATTGTGATCATCACAACACGGCCTTCGCTTCATTTGGAATACGGTGGTGCTGTATCTACCACGGCGCATCTGTCGGTTTCGAACATTCTTTAATCGTACAACGTATGTCTCTCCTTGACGAACACACAGGCGTTGATACCACAGTGAGGGTCTACTTTGTACTGGCGCCTCCTCAACACCCACCCTCGTATCGGTCACCTGGAAGCCGGCCCTGTGGCTGTATTTTAGTTTTTTTTTTGCCAGAAACGGCTTCAGTTGAGCCATTTTTGTAGTAGTTGAAGCCAAAAACGGCGATTCCGAACGACGGTAATATAATATGTAGGGTAGACACCTGCTACGATAGAGGTGCACCATGTTTTTTTCTGAGCTTCTCACTTAAGAAGCGTCATACCTGCACCGAAACAATGATTTTAGAGGAAAATAAAAGTGCTGCCGGATGAGGAATATCCTGACCGAAGTATGCTCTGAAACATTAATCGTCACAAAAATGAAAGTCCGACGAATTTGGGTTAAGGAGCCCGATTGTTCAGAAAACGATTCAGCCAAAAAGTGCTACCTCTACCGTAGCACGCGTCGGTATGGCTGGGTGAGGTTAGTAATATAATGACTTGGGTATGTCTAATTCAGTTATTTGATTTGGTCGGGACACGATATTAAACAATGACTGCCGTGAAAGGGTGTTGTAAATTACACGAATGCATTGCAAGACGTCGTTGAATATTTTCTACCAGAGGGGTACAATAGTTACTCGTATTAATGTTAAGAAGTGTTTTACAGCATGTACTTCCTGGTGTTTTCACCTGTTGTTCCACAAGCATACACTCGGCATACATAGTATAATATATATATATATATATATATTCGTACAAGGTTCCCCTTCAGGGTGTGTGGTTGACTTGAGATCCCGGGGGTGTCGCGAGTTAAAAAGGGGGGGCATCATCAGCACCAAGCGCCCCTATTTGCTACGAATACTGCTGCTGTATACTGCTGCTGTTGTGTGACAGTTTGTGGTTCGACGGCGGGTGTTTGGTTATAAATTTGTATGTGGTAACAGGGGAGCACGCCGATCGGGATCCAAGACGCCACACTCTAAAAAAGAAATTGAAGAACTAATCGGAGCGTTGGATTCTGTGCGAATCGAGAAAATTACATGTGTTTCCAATAATTAATTGTAGTTGTACTTCGTGAAAGTATACCCCCCCCCCCCAAATATACGCTCTCGAAAAGGAATGTGGCAGTTCGAAAAGTGGATGTAGTCGCATGTACGTACTCCTCCTGGTGAACACTGCACACACATATACATAGGCGAGCACAAAAGCACCCCGGCTGTCACAAAGGCCAAAATGTGAAGCGTTGGTGCTGCGGCACTGCTGCTGTTGTACCGGTGCTGCTGCTGTTGTTGTGGTGTGTTTTCGTATGTATACGATACGGATAAGCAACAACATACCAACTCGTATTCTTACTGCACGGTGTCGTCGCTTTTGATGGTGAGAGTTCCGCCTTCGATGACAACCTGCTCCACTTCGATCGAAGTCAATTCGTTATCCAGGTGCTCGCACTCAACGACTCCCACGCTCAAGGTGATGGTGGTGTCTCCGGTCAAGGGCGAAGGAACGTCCAGGAAGTTGTCCAGGGCATCGCAGGCCGCCCTATTATGGTGGAGCAGAGAACAGCGGCAAACGAACAACTCAGCACACAGACTGGTCGAGGTGTATAGGAGCGAATAATATCGCCGGGTGCTTCTATCAATAGTGTTTGTTTTCTGGCCGTCCCGTCGTGCTGTGCGCACAAACATTCGTGCGTACGCCCTGTCCAGGAAGGGAATCCATAGCGGCACTTAGGTTAACACCTGCTATTTGAGTTACAGCAGTAGTACTCGTACTCAGTGTTAACTAATTAATGCATTTGCACCCCCGGGCAACACGACATATCATAATACTGTAAAACATCAACAGCAGTCGCAGTACCTCCCTGGCACAGCAGTAGTAGTAGTAGCAGTACTTCGGTTTGCTGTGGCTTGTCGCCTTTGCTAGAGGATCCAAACCAACGATAAGGGATGCACCATTTTTTTCGCTACGAGTAGGCTCTTTACCTGAGCTCTACTGTATATACTGGAAGTACACCTCACCCAAAAAATCATGACGTCGATAAACAAACGAACTAAGTGCAACCCGATCGATTGGCAATCCCACATGCGGCGTATACTACTACTGTTGCTGCTGCGGTTATTGTGGTTGTTCGTATCGTAAAACACAAACTGACTGTCAGAAACATACTGGTCAAAAAGTGTGCCCCTACATATTATATACTCGATCTCACAGCTGTCGTTTTTCATCTTTTTTTCTCTCTATGTGTACTACAGTACGAGTACAGCAGTATACTGCTACTACTACTGTACTACCGCAGCGTGCGTCTGAAAGGGACTACAGACTGACTGACCTGGCAGTGCACAAGAAGCCCAGCGCCAGCACGGACCCCATACTCCAAGAGTTGACCATAGTTGTATCGGGCAGCGATATGTACGGAATTTGCCAGCAGTCCTTGGCAGCTGAGTCGCTGTGTTTGGTGCTTTCGTTGTTGTGGTGGTCCTATCTGTGGTGTGTAAAGTGTGGGCGAGGGTGGATGTAATCCCATCTTATGGTATGTCGGGGCATTGCAGAATGTAATCCCACTCAATGTGGTGTTCGGATCGCTTTTTTTTCTGTTTTTTTTCTTTGTTGGAATTATGGTACGGATCACGGGCGGGCTTGCGTGGTAGCGTCAAAGCTCGCGGCGAGCAATTTTCCCACCAGAATTAAACCACCGAAAACTGATATTAAATAGTAAAATTAATAGCACTGCGCCCAGAGGGGTTGCTCTGCACGCGGGTATACCGGTGGCCGGTGGCACACTTTCTCCGAGCTCGCTTGTGGTTGTTTTGATAAGTGAAGCGTACGTATATATATATAGGTTGCAGGGTTCATGAATTCATCTGCGGCGTACGAAACCACCACAAACAAGAAACAGCAGTACCTACAGTAATACAATTATCAGGGCATTCCTCGGGATTTTTCCCGCGGGATTTTTCCCGCGGTTTTGAGCTGGATTCGGGATTATCCCGTGGTCCCGCGATAAATGTGAAAACCCGTTCCCGCACAAACGCGTCCCACGCAAATTCCTAAATCCCGTTCCCGGTCCCGAAGAAAAGTGTAAATCCCGTTCCCTCACAAACGCGTCCCGCGGAAATAAACAAATCCCGTTCCTGCACAAACACGTCCCGCACGATTCCGGATATCCCGAATCCCGTCCCGCACGATTCAGGATATCCCGAATCCCGTCAGTACAGAAACGCGAAATCCCGTACAAACGCAAATGATAATCGCCCCTTCGTAGAAGGAGGGACTATGACCAGGGTACGTGCAAGTATCAGGTTCCGACTTCGATTCTGTCTTTTTTTTTTAGTACTTTTTTTTTCCATAACTATTTTTTGCAAAACAAAAAATGTGCTCGTACTGCTGTAAACTTTTATAAAATAGATAATCCCATATGTTGATAATCAATACATATTTGGTGAGAGAGTTGGATTTGTGTTTGGTGTTGGTTGTGGGTTTTTGTATTTGCGCTCCGTACAACAATCGCGGAGTAACCTTGGGGGTCGGATCCCGTTCAAAACAACATTTGTGGTACCACCGTCGTGGTCGCCGAAGACAGCAGCAGTGCCGTGAAATACCCGCGTCCAGTACAAACGATTCCCGCGTGATACCGTGGTAGCCGGATCCCGCACAAAATATCACGTTTAATCCCGTCGTGGATGAATCCCGTCCCGTGGAGTCCCGCGGTGGCCGGCTCCCGCACAAATAATCCCGTTTGATCCCGTCGTGGCTGAATCCCGTCCCGGGTAGTCCCGCCGTGGCCGCATCCCGCACAAACAAATTCGTTGAATCCCGTGGTGGCTATATCCCGTTGAAAAAATCCCGTTTAATCCCGTGGTGGCTAAATCCCGTCCCGGGGAGTCCCGCGGTAGCCAGATCCCGCACAAACAAATTCGTAAAATCCCGTGGTATCTGAATCCCGAGGAATGCCCTGAAAATTATTATAAATACGTCAGCTTTCGACCGATTGAATAGTTGACATTCAACTTTGAAAGCCGGGTGGAACATTTGTTCCACTGCAGAAATAAGTAATGTGCCGTATAGCATGTATTTTGTGTGTGATTTACGATGTACTCTACACAGGTGACCATTTTTGGGTACGTCGCGGGACGTTGTGGCGAACCGAAAACAAAAACCTTACTTAGTTACGAGTACGTAGCACGTGGGGGCGAAGGAAAACCCGTACCAGGTATATACCGCAACGTATTATACAACGTACCCACATGCACCTCGATAATGAGACGTTCTATCGTGAATTTTGGATAACGCATGTGTGTGAGGTTGTCGTCAGGCGTTTGGATGTTCTTGTAACGCTCGAATAATCACACCCTGGACAATTCCTATTTCAATAGTCTATTGTGTCTATAATTATTTTTGGGTTGTTGTTGTTGTTGTTGTTGTCTTCACATTAAACCCGTTCTTTCTACTCAACCACATCAGTACACCCAGTGCCTGTCCTGATTCCCAATCCTAGAGAGATACAAATTCTGTGGTCACAGACTGTGAAACAGAGAAAAACCAAAACAAAATAAACGCAAATTAATGGGTAAAGCAAGTGAGATGCGTAACGTATCGGGTACGAGAACACAGCGACACGAGCCGAACCAAAAAATAAGAACAAAAAAGACAAAATAAAACAAGTTCTGAAATGAAACAGAATACAAATGACGCAGGGAGACAGAAGCGCCAGAAGCGCCCCTAGACGAAAAGCACACGTGCCCAAGAGGAACAGATAACTGCTGTAGTCTATTAATTGGAATTGCCCAACCAAATGACTTTGATTGCAGCATATTAATTTGAGTTGTCCGGGTAACTAATTTTGGATGCTGCCTACTAATTGGAATTGTCCAGACAACTGATTTTGGGTGCTGTCAATTAATTGGAATTACCTGCACAATTATTTGGACCATTCCTATTACAATAGTCTACGTATTGTGGCTACAACTGATTTCGGATGCTGTCTATTAATTGGATTTGCCCAACCAAATGATTTCAATTGTAGTATACTAATTGAAATTGTCCGGGCAACTGATTTTGGGTGCTGCCTACTAATTGGAATTGTGCCACAATTGATTTCGGGTGCTGGCTGTTAATTGGAACTGCCGAGACACTTAATTTAAAATGCTATCTATTAAATGCAATTGTCCAACTAAATGATTTCGAGTGATTTCTATTAATTGGAATTGCCCCGTTAAATTATTCCGAGTGATATATATCAGTCGGATTTGTACGTATAGCCAATTTGTTTCGAGTGTTGTCTACCAATTGAAACTGTTCAACCAAATGATTTCAAGTACGGTCTATTAATCGGAATTGTCGAGGTCAGAAAAAAGATCGAACACTAACAATTGGAAGGTCAGGACAAAGCCTATTGACCCAACCAACAATTCAATTTGGAAAGTCAGCACAGAAACCTATTGACCAAACCACTCCTCCTGTTGATAGGCAAGACCTGAAACTAATTGTTGAAACAATTTCAATTGGAAGGTCAGGGCAGAAACCTATTGATTCGACCATTCATATTGACAGAAAGGAACAGAAATAAATTATTGAAACAATTCCAATTGGAAGGTGAGAGCAGAAACGGTTTGATTGAACCATTCCAATCGTGAGACAAGACCAGAAAATAATTGCTGAAACAATATCTATTAGAAGGCCAAGACACAAACCTATTGGCCGAACCATTCCTGTTAATAGATGCACCACGAAAGCAGCATCTCGACCAATTCCATTTAAATGGACTTCCGGAAGGTCTACTGTAAAAGCAATAGTCCATTGCGGGTAGGTCCCATATCCTATTGAAGAAGTAATGGAGTATTGGAGTCTCCGGAGCGAAAAAGTTGCAGGAGACAATTCCATTTAATTCACAGAGCTCTAAAACAATTGCTTAAGCAGTTCCAATTGGTAGGTGGACTACAATATGCTGTTGTCTTTGCAATTCCAATTGCAGCAATATGGTACGAATCAATTGTCCGCCTCATTTCATTTAATAGACTTTTCGGTGGGTCAATTGTAGGCGCAATAGTCTGTTGCGATGCCTATTGTCCAAGGCTTAAGCAGAAAGGGAATGTAAACAAAAATCCTAGTGATTAATCGGCCGCCAAACATTTTGTCCGAGATATTTAATTTAATGGGCATCGTCCGAAATATGTTGTCGGGTCGATTGCAATTAATAGACTGCTTCATGAATCGTTTGCCTTTGCAACTTTAAGAAATAGCTTCCTCATGCATACATTGATGTGTCAAATTCCTATTGCAGCGTCTGGAATCAATTGACCGGTAACATATTATTGTCGATTAAATGGAAATGCCTGATTGTCTAGACATTTGTTTTCGAAGCCTGCCAAATAAATGAAATTGCCAGGACAATTATGTAGAAAGATGCCAACTAAACGGAATTGCCCGCGCAATTATTTTAGAAAGATGTCAATTAAAAGGAGTTGCCAGCACAATTGGTTGAGAAGGATGTCTATTAAATGGAATTGCCAGGACAATTGATTTTGAAGGATTCCAATTAAATGCAATTGCCAGCACAATTTATTTGGGAGGATGTCAATCGAATGTAATTTGCAGCACAATTTATTTATTTAGAGGGGTGTCAATTGAATAGAATTGCCAGCACAATTTATTTAAGAGAATATTAATTAAACGGAACTGCCAGCACAATTGGCACCAATAATATTCTGCAATTGTCCATTGGCGTTACAATAGAATGGAATATTATACTCCAATAGACTATGTGGGTTCAGCAATGGGATTTCGGTGGTTACTGCTAATAGCAATTACTTCAACCATCAATGTAGATGGGTGTACATTAGCATAAATTGGGTGGACGATAGGGCCTAGTGGGTGTCTGTTAATAGGAATTGTCTGTACCATAGAGCTCGATGCGTTCCAATTAATAGGAATTGGCGGCCACAATTGCCAGTCAATTGTGATGGGAAATTACTAATAGGAAATTAGACTATTGTCAATTGTCCAGGGTGTGGAATATTTACAGTTTCTCCAACACGTGTATTATATACCCTGGTACCAGGTACCGGTATGATATATTGCGAGTGAGTGTATTTTCAAGTATACATAATCTATACAAAAATGTCAAGGAACTTGCGATTTTGTTTTTTTTAACAACAGCGGTGAGATCGAGGATTTCGTCGAAACTCATATTTGCTACGAAGCTGAGTGCAATACTTCGATCTATTTGCAATGCCTGAATCGTGAAAAAGCAGGTGGTGAGTTTGAGTCGATCGTAATTTGCGACCAACATATTTTTCGTAGTTTGGTTTTTGCGATTGTTTCGTTTTTAGCAGCATGGACTGTGGGAATCTTGAACAACAAAAATGACAATACGTAGTACAACTACAACTACAACTCCTTCGTCTGGCCCGAAATCGGCATGTACGTGCCGAGGTTTCATCGTTTTTGCTCAATTTTAACTAAAATTAAGGGTATGTTAGGTACGGTGCGTACTTAGGTATACCCAGGTAAACGCCGGAAACAGGGAGGGGACCTGTACAACGACATTGTTGGGGTCATGGAGACAGGCGTCCCACCGTCCACACTGTTTGGGCCTTGTCGTGTCCGGTGACGTATGGAGTGCTACGTAGAGCTACGAGCCCCAGAAACAATATCCCCAGTGTTTTTCTTGAGCAAAAATAATAAACACACTGGAAGCATTGACAGTGGGCGCAACGCTTTAGCTACTCCTCCATGGAAATGCACTAAATCTAGCAGGCCTTACATAAAGAGGCGTGGGATGGCCAGTGCGCTTGCCGTCCTAGCCAGTTGCCAACTTTTCTGGTATTCGGTACATTGAATTTGCTTGAGGTTTTTATTAATATTGTGGTGTTTGGTACTTGGCTTCGGATTTGAGATTTGTGATATTGAGCCTGGATATTGACTTCCGGTTTTCGGGACGGCTATGAGGTGTGGCCATGCTATTGCGATGCTTTATTGCCATACTGTTCACCATGCAGGGAGGATATTAGTTGATGGGACTGTACACCTGTTCAGTATGCATACTCCGGATGCGTGGTGCCGCGCAGTATCGATTGTCAAGCAGGGAGGATATTAATTGTGTTTTCAATTTTTACCACAGAGTTACGATGGCGGTTACATATATTAGGGAGTTCATATACTTGATGAGGCTTTCTCCATCTGTGTGGTCTCGTGCTCGCTCGGTACTTGCTTGCTTACTTCGCTTCCGACTGCGCTTCGAGGTCCACCTGTGAGGTCTGATAATATGTACACTTAACTACAGGGTTTGTGTCTACATAAGGAGCGCTCCAGCACCTTTACCCTGTCCGCCTGTGTAAGGGCCCGTCATGCGCCCGAGGTTTAATCAATAATCCCCCATCGCCCCTTCTCGTGTTTGAGGTCGCCCTCTCGAGAGCCCCATTGAATGCTTGACTGGTCGTGCAACGCTTGCACGGCAGTCTTCTTACAGGAATTGCTCCATTGTTTTTGTGGCGTTTCGGTGGTGGTGACTTGGCCCAAGGCTTACAGCTAGCCCAGGTAGTCAGGTACCTGACTTTGTTGTCGTTGCTTGGGCAATGCCAATACGTACAGCAACATACCAGCTACTCTGCTGAAACGGGTTGCACTCACGTAATTGATCCAACTTCGTTCAGAACAGCACTAGTGTTGCCCTCGCCGTTGCTGTAGTTGAAGCGCGCCTTTCCGTAGAAGCCACGGGCTAGACACCGTAGAGCCATGGGGGTTCGAGGCCAGGTCGTCGTGAAACGTAAGTTGCCGAGTTACGAACCAAAGTAAGCGGCGGATTAAGCTACGCATCTCCCACCTAGATTTCACGTGACATTACCATATACCACCGAGTTCGAAACCGTTACGTTTGACGCAACTGTGGTATGAAGGGGTGGGACATTGTCGCCGCATGTGGGGTACCCCTTGGTTGTATTGAAGCCAAATGCCACGCTTGAATTGCGCTTTCCGAGGAGTCATTGATGCAATTCACTACTAAACACTGCAATGTATTGCACCCAGTAAGGTGTCAGGTTAATGGTTCCTTCTCCACACTACCGTTCGTTGTTGGGTGGAATAGGCTACTGCAGGTAACTCCCCACAGTACGAAACAGACGGCAGGACTAACTATTAGAAAAAAACACACGAGTCCGCGTGACTAGTACTCTTCTTCGCATTAGAAGGGCGAGGTGGCGACGAGTCTCACATACATATATCTGAACTAGAGCTGGCGCCGGTGGGATGTTGTGAATGGATTATCGCACCAAAGAGGTTCTCCTCTGCGCACACTTTTACAGGGTGCACGTCATCTAGACAGGTGCTACAAGCTAGAGGCTGAAAGTGGGCGCTTGGATAGCTAAGTTACTCACAGGTGCACCTCGAACACGGCGATCGAAGAAAAGTCTATGCTCTCTCTCTGACGAAGCTGCAACACGAGATAAACTGATGGGAGGATGTTCCTCCGTCAAAGAGGCTATGATAAACCTTAGCCCTATATTTGATATGTGGGCAAATATGAGGAAACCGGTGCCTGTTAATTTCTACTCGTATCACGTACGCTTGCTGCGTGCTTCGTATATCGAGTCACTATCGAGTCACGCGCGTTTCTAGGAGATGCGAAAGCGCTGGCAAACACTTGGACAGACTGGCCAAATCAAACAAAACATGAAATTCAGCACAAAAACCTTAACGGTTATAGTAGGTACAACGTCATAGATTAACAGAACATATCAAGCAAAGTGAGTGGTTCCAACGGAAAAGTTTTCGCCGGGCGATAAACCAAACTATTGGCACCTCCTCTTAAAGTTGGAGGTGTTTGGTTGGTCCCACTTGGTGAGGTCGCTCGTGTTCAGCGGCTCTTGGTGTTGTTGCTGTACCGTCGATAGGATGTGTGGTCGCGTGCACGGGACTGTCAGTTTGTGCAATACTTCGGCCAGTTCCGAGATGATACATCGTGGCTGCGGTATCGAGGGCTGGACTGGCACCTGCGTCCTGCAGTTCTCCGGCAAGACCTTGTACCCCAACGTTGTCTGTGTAGTCCCCGTCAGCGTCTTTTACGCTGTGCACCGGAGTAATAATGGTGTTCCGGTGAGGTATCTGCGTATATGTTTCTTGTGGCCCTGTTTGAACGTTCATAATTCCAAACCTTGCAGGTCTGGCCAGCTGAAGCATCGCCCTAGTAAAGCGCTTCCAGTCTTGAACTTTGCTTGGTGTCCCATCGAACTTCGGGATGCTTTTGATGAATGTCGTCATACTGGTGGACTCCATTGTTCACCTTCAAGCGCTCGAGGTTCTTGTTGTCCCGTTTGCAAATCCACGAGACTTGTACTCGTACTTGTACAGCAGTCGCAACTGTGCATCAACTTTTGATGCTGGTCTGAAGATCTTGAGTTGTTTCTCCGACCTGCTCTAACCGGTATTTATTTTTCCTCCTTCTTGCGCCTTGCGTAAACCTAGGCTCATAACCTGTTGGGTTTTACGTGTGTTAAAAAATCTGACGGGGTGGATCTTAATATTCTCGTGTGCTTGTTGTGATGTGCTATGTACTCTAGACAGGAGTGTTTCGCCGTACGAGGTAATACCGGATATATGGAGAGCAACAATCTGTGCAATCTTAGGATCGAATCACAGGAAGAAGAAGAAGAGTGAATGCAAAAATATAAACGAGCAAACAGAACACATAAATCAGATGCCACAACACAACGGTATGCGGTATCCGGCGCAGTAGCGCCGAGGGCAACCAGTGCGTCAAGACCGAAACAACCCTGGGGAAGAAAATAGACGTGTAAAATATATTCAGTGCTGGCCTGTTGAGACCGGTGAGTGTGGAGCTATTGAGCAGTGAGGAGATGTGGGGTTTCTCTCGTCATCAGAGCTTGCACAACCATGGAACCTTACATCAACTTTTACTCAGTTACCCGCGAAGGTCCCTACCACGCACGTAACACGCACGAATCTTTCATCAAATATCCTACTCCGTTTGCCACACGCATGTATGGACACTCCTTCAACTGGTCCGTACAGCGTATACACCAAGTATACATACCTTCAACTGGTCGTTCCTATACTGTACACGTACGTGTGTACGGCGCGTAAATTTCAACTTAAGTATACGTGTACGCACTACTGTAACTAGACCGTAACTCCTCGACAACACAGCATATCCTCGACAAAACGTCCAGTAAAGTGCCAAGTATTCAGTATGTACTGCGAAATTGCTATTGTATATGAGTATTGCATGCATACTTGCACTGTACAGCGGTAGTCATAGCAGTCATACATTACTTCTACGAGTTATGCAGCCTACACACTTCAACTCTTGCATCCCTTAAAGCCCCTTAGACCACCTCCGGTTTTGTCGAATGTCGTGGCCGCTGAAAACCTTAGTTAAGTGTGAACGGCAGCACATGGTTGCGTGGGAGTTATCGAGTGTGGGTTTAGGCTCGAATACGATGGGAGTGGAGCAGGTCGTCATCGAAGGCGGCACGCTCACCACCGAACGCGACAACGCCGTGCAGTGAGAGCACGAGTGGTTATCTTGTTGCATACTACTGTACATGGTATCAATACAGCACAGACAGTCGGACCCTTGTACGAGCTGGTTCCAGCGACAGCCAGAGCTTTACACCTTCGCAACTTTTTGCTTTGGTGTTTGAGAGTTGGACAACGAAACTTGACAGGGTTGTGCGTCATGGCACTACGAAAAAACTGACGCCTGAACTTTTTTAATTTTTTTTAATTTTTCCGTTCTTCAGGGACATTTTTGCATTTGTTCTGAATTTTTCGGCAACTTTGAACGCCCCTCACGCACGATTTTTGTTTTTCAAGTCCAGCCGTCATGGTCTTTGTTTTGTTGTTGCCCACAACCCTGCCATATTGCGTTTTCCAACTCTCAAAAACTAAAGCGCACAAATGATTCCCGTGAAGAGTAAATATTCCCCTAAGGTGCCAAAATTGCTCCATATATTGTTCTAGTACTTTGGGAGGCGTTTTCTTACAACAGCCTATCACGGCTTGCAAACCAAAACAAGTGTCACGAACGTCTTCCTCTTGTTGATGCGATCATATCAACATGTCTAGTGTCGAATATGTCGACGTACAGACCGATATATGGCCTGATTTCAAAATATATTGATTTTACTATAGGAATGCCATCCCTATGTGAAAAAGCGCCTCCCCAAACGAATGCTACGATAGAGGTGCACCGTGTGTTTTCTGAGCTCCTCACTTAAGGAGCTCCAAACCTCACCCGAAAAACGATTTGTTAAAAAACCAAAAGTGCTACCCGACCAACAATCCCATGAGCTAGGTATACTATGGAAAATATTGCAGCACAAGAATGAAAGTCCGACGAATTCGGGTCAAGGAGCCAGATCATTCAGAAACAAAATCAGCAAAAAGTGCTCCCTCTATCGTAGCACGCGTCCCCAAGCAGTACGACAATGTCCATATCTCGCGAACTACAACTCGCACGACAAAAATCGCTTCACCGATGTGTTCCCCTTGTTCATGCGGTCGTGTGGATATCTTTAGTGTTGCAAAAAACAGTGTATTGCGTTTGTTATTTCCCGAAGGTGGAATTTTACGCCTTTTCGTGGAACCAGTTCGTAGCACTTATTGTTCTCCCCCTTTGGTTCCCTCCTTTTATGCGGGGGGGGTCTTCTGTACGTTCATGAGCGATCGACGTTGAAGCGCACGCGGCACATTATCAGTTGGCAAAATATTACCACGAATGAAAAAATATTACCACGAAGGAGAAAAAAACAGGGATATCCTGGCCTAGAAAACATCGGCCGTGTCGTTCCAAACACGAAACGGCTTCGAGATCCAGGATTTTACGTTCAAAACTGGTTCGGAATCAAGGGGATACCTGGGGTAACCGTCAATATGTGCTACTTCGGGTATCCTATACATTATCATAATACCAGAGGGGACAGTGCCCCCCCCCCACGCTAGCCCAGATGAGGCGAGGTATGTCCAACTTTAACTTTAGCATTTTATCCACGTTTTAATGTATACATACGAAGTATATATACGAAGCATGCATTTATCCGTCACCTCTAGTCCACTTAACGGAGCTCATCGCTCAGAGCCTCTGTCTGAGCAAGCCGCCCAATACTTGCCCATCGTTGTATTGGGCAGCAATGTGTTGATGATCGCCAGCAGTGGCAGGTGAATTATGTTATTGTTGTTGTTGCTGTGGTGGCCCTATGATGTGCTACAGTAACTGGGACTGGTTTGAAGAAAAACAAAATGTTACCCCGCACGCAACTTCGAGAGCTCTTACTACTTAGAGCCCTACATACTGTAATATTGTTACTGGTACTCCCCCCTTCGCTTGTGATGAATGCTTAATTTCAAATATCATGTAGTTTTCCATCCGACAATGGTACACGTACAGTAGCATGATATTCAATATCGATTACTCATAAAACGCCCCAGAGATACGTACGATTCTCCGGTATACATTAGAGGAGATCACTGCAAAATTGGGTCTCGATCGGTCTCAAAAACAGCAGCCATAAAGCATAGGTGACTCCTGTGGTTTGACCTTTGCCGGACCAGCCTGTAAAGGTGTTCCGTATTTTGCATCGCCGCTTTCTCCGAGGCAGCATTGGCAGTGGTGGCGGGGACGGCAGTGGTACTGGTGAATGCCGCCGAGAGGGAGGAAGGACACGCAAGCTACCGTAGAGGTGCACACAAAATGTGCATGAGCTTCCTTACGGGAGGAATTGGACACCCTGACCCAAATAAAACGGCGCTGTGAACAATAAAATAAAGTTATTATAAATACGTCAGCTGTGGGAACAATTATACACACAACCAGATGAGCAGCCCCATGGCTTACGAGACGCATGCTACGATAGAAGTGCACCGTGTTTTTTTCTGAGCTCCTCACTTAAGGAGCGTCATATATCACCGAAAAAATATTTTTGGATGAAAGTAAAAGTGTTGCCGGATGTGAAATCTCATGACCGACTACACCTCCAGACGTACTTCGAACGATATCACGTCCCGCAGCACTCTATCGGGTCCAGAAAAAGACGGCACGAGTCCAGTCTATCACCCACACCATATTAAAAGACAAAAGGCGAACAAGTCTTTCTGGTTACAGCACTCCTCAACTCAGACGTTACTTTACCCTTACGTTGCAAAGAGTTAACCATGCCAAGGGTCCCTACGCTAACTCTGAAATATCATCAACGAGAGGGCTGCTTACTACTGGATCAGCTTCGGGTGAAGCAGCCACTACGCGTGAGCAGAGCTCTACTGCTGTACCAATACCAGTTTCGGCCCAGAGTGTACAGGTGGTACCATAAGCCTTGTTTTCTCAATACAAGGGGCATACCGATTAGCATGTGGGCGTTTCAACCGTGCTTCATGACATCAAACGTGTTTATTACCTTCTTCCTAACACGTGTTAACGACAGCAACCCCCCAGCCCCTCAATATATTGTATAGATAGCCTATACCGAAATGAATTGGATTTATCAAGATCCACCTACAACACACATCTCCATCTCCATCGATATATGTATATATAAAACATGCGACTCACAGAAAACGGGTAGCTTCTTTCGTATTGCAAGTATCGCCTTCAATATGGATGTATAGCCGCACGCAGTATACATGCCACACGAAACGCAGATTATCGTTGACCGGCGTTTCTTCCGATGCAAACAACAGCCAGGACCCTGTCAAACACACACATGCATATATATATGTACCTGGTGTACATTCTTATAGGCAGGATATTTTCCTTCTCAACTCGCAGGAGATTTCACGCTCAGCGGCCTCCACCTCGGTCTGGACAATTTGCAAGTGATATGTTTACCCGACGTACTTGCTCTCCCAGCGATATGAGCAACAATGTAGATAATGCTACGTTTGGGTTGTTGAACACGCCGAGTACAACGTGTTGAGCCACTTGTCAAAATTTAGTGGCTTGACCAAATAGGTCAAACGATGCCGGCACGAAATTCGAAGACGCACAATATGCATCCCGAACATATTCCGCCCGAAGTGTTGCGGATGGCGGATTACGTAGCTGCGACGCACACGTCATCACCGGGGAAGCCAATCAACGTGGGTCCCTCCTCAACTTCGCCCACGGTACAGTTGTCGTCGTCCTGCGCGGGAACCAACAACACGCGATGAGGTGGGCCGACGAGGGTTATGCGCAAAGCAACTTGGTTGGAGAAAGGTTCAGTAGAGCCCGAGCGTCACGTCGTGCCGGACACAAAGCAAGATTATGACAATCAAAAGCTTAACCAGCACGAGTAGGAATACACTATATATGGCATACTACAGATCAGGGGTGTTCAATGCATGCGTGAAACACGGGAAGTCATAGACGAGCACGAACGGTGCAGCCTCGGATGAACTTGAGTTCAGGATCGCCGATGGGCATCAACATTTCTCGCCGACGTGGCGAAAACACGCTGCACGATTAACCCCGTCGAGCACGGTACGAGTCTCCAACTTACCCCGCCGCCGGTGAAGACGCTGTTGTCCTGGAATGTCACTGCGGACGGCTTCTCGAAGGTAAGCGAACCGACGCCAGAATCGACCACCTCACCACTGCGCGAGACAAGGACAGCACGATCATGGGGGATGCCACGCGTGTTGCAGGAAAATAACCATCATACCGTGTCCTTGCTGGCAGCAGAGTGTTTAGTGAAGCCGTTCCGTAAACTATGCGTAGGCTATCACACAAGATTGAGCAACACCAATGGGACCACCTGCCGTTACATCAGGGACTCTTCAGCATACTGCCATGCAATGTTGGATTTCAGCTCGTCTATTGATGACTACTCTAAAGTAATGTAACGAGAGCTGGTCTCAGTACGATAACCAATGATCGTCGTTGGAGGCTAGCGGGGGACATTTGGCAGACAGTCCAAACTCGTGTAAGGCGGTTGTGTCTTGAGTATGAAGTACTGTAGCACTCGCGGCCGATGTAGGGCAAATATGACCGAGGCCTGCCGACAAGGTGCGGGGTGTGAAGGACAGCGACCCTCGGGAAGAGCTAAAAGCACTACCGTTGCTCGGATCTGCATAGAACCTGCTCGTCGCAACTCCTTGCTGTAATCTAACCGTCCCCTGTCAACACAATACTTCAAACGTGTTGGGGCGCAACTATTCGTCGAACCGCAGTACAACTTACTATGAATACTTTAGTTGAAAAATTCCAGGCTCTGGTGCAGGGCATGGACATATTTAATTAATACGACACCTTGATGGATGCAGCTAGAGTGACAGAAGTCTTAGTCCATGCACTAGGACTGTTGATGAAACGACGTTCCAAGGTTCAACGACTTGTATAATGTTCCATCGTAGATCATGTATTTGGTCAAATGCCGTTCCAAACGTGAATCCGCTTTCGCTTGTCAATATCGTATGTACTATGCAAGGTTCTACTGTAGATGGAACGTTGTTCCAAAGGGTATCTTACTTATCATTATTACAGCTCGTGCATAGAACGTTCCAAGAAGTACTCTCCTTCGCTACTGCGCTCAATATTGTTCACTCCGAAACTAACATGAACAACACCATGCATTCTGCGGACGATCTTACAACACAAATAGGTGCTCGGCCAACAGGCTAACACCTACTGTACCCCCAGAATACTTCCTCTGCTAGAGAGTTTGACGTAACTATACTGCTGTTTTGCTAACCTCTATAAGAGTACGTGCGTGCAAGTACGTGAACATACAACATACGCAACGATTTTTTGACCCCAGGCAAAGAAGCAGTCGAGTCCAGCTGAGGATGCCCCGTAGGTTCTACGCTATTGATGATGACCCAATAAAAATATGTTAAATTCGTTTGCGGCACAACTGTTCATTGAAGCGCAACTTACACAAGTTCCAGTTCAATTTCACATAGCCATCATGCACATGAAACACCCAACACCACCACTTGCATAGCTCTGCTGCGGAGCATTGATACCGCAAGCTGCCAACTAGAGTACACGGATGAAGAAACCCCTGCTTCTAGCTTGTCCGTCTTTAAACATATATGGATACTACTACTGCAGTGCTTCCGAACTGAAGTACTCACGTTCTGGGATCCCTGCGAATTAGGACAGCGAAGGCGCCACCAGAAAGGGCTCTGTTGCCGCTAAACGACACCGCCTTCTGGAACCTGTCACGCCAGAGAATCGCGTTGGAAAAACTGCCGATTTGCTGCTTGTGGTGGCATACATTGGCGTGTACTTGGGCGAAATTCTGCGAAACGTGGCACTGTCAGATGCTAACGACTCAACAGGGCGAAATACGGTCACCCGTATCACGAAACTTGTTACACACAATGTGTCAATACCTTACTGGTTTTCTACAAGTACACGTACTCGACGTCTGTTGCCAAGGAAGGTTTGCAGTGCAAAGCTACAGTAAGCGAACACTTCCCCTCGAACGAAGTGGCGGTGCGGGGCGATTAAGCCCAGTTCGCGGATTTCACCACGGGCATGTTTCAATGGAACGCACATGGATGTCTTAGCTATTTACACACGGCGAATATACCACATGTTAAGCTGCAACCGTGAACATTGCGACAGTTGACGCATTGGCGCGATTATAAACAGTGAATGAAACGTGTTTGGCCTCCCGCGCCCAACTACCGGTGAGTGGTTAACCCAACTGTACCGCCGGCAACCGACGGTCTCCGTCTTTACGTACATACATAGTTGCATTATTCGGGATCAACTGTATTCAAATACTTTCGTCGCTATCCGAATGAACGTTCCGCATCACTCGCCTGACGTCTCCACCATCAACAGCGATACCACCACCGAATTCGCCTGCCTCGTTGTTGTTGAACTTCACGTCGCTCCGGAAACTGGTACCACCAAGTAAAATTAAGTATCGGGCGTGTCACGCATGCAGATAAATAACAGAGACTTTTGCGAAGAACACATGCCAGGAAGGAGTATACATGACCCGTGTGGGTCTGATAAAACACGGAAGAAATTTCGTTCAGGCACGAGCGCGATGCCGAGTAATATTGCACCCGGGCGATATCGATATGGATACCCACTGCGGTTACAAAAAATACGCGCCGCTGCTCCTTGCCCCGTGTACCAGCGTTCACATTAAGCTGCCGCCAGACCGTTCCGAAGGTGGGCGACGCCAACACCACGATCGCACTTCGATTGACACACAGTTGCCGTTTCAGTGAAAAAAGAAAGCAAGCAAAACCGCTGCTGCATTCATTCGTGTCGCGTCAAACGAGAACGCGATATTCACGTCCACCGAAACGCGGTGCGCTCACCTTATTGACCCAGCGTCGTTCAGAAAAGCGCCACCGTTGTTCCAAGAGTTGTTGTCTTCGAAGAGCGCCTTCCCGTAGAAGCTACGGATATGGCACAGCAGAGTTACGGGGGTTCAGTGACAGGTCGTGGACTGGATCTCCACGTGCTATGAGCCGAAGGAAAAAGGTTAACTTGCTCTACGCATCCCAGTGATACACGAAATGACCCTATCCCACCGAGTTCGAACCGTTACAGTTGACTCAACTGTTGCGACAGGGAAATGTAGTTGAACGATACGGCCGGCTGTGCGGTGCTGCTCGTATATATTCAATACACCCGTAGGGTACGCTTGAATCGGACTTTATTATCAGTCCTTGCTGACATTCACAAAACAGTTCAATGTACGGTACCCAAGATGGATTCATGTGGATGGTTCATATTCAAATACACCATTATTAGATGGAGTAGTCTACCGCAGGCGACGACGCGTGCTAAGGTGATGGTGCACAGATATATTTGTTTCTGAGGGTCCTCGATTGAGAAGCTCTAGACCTCACCCGGAAACTGATTTCGGAACAAAAAAAACCTGGTAAGTGCTACCCAATGACCCGTGGCCTACGTACACGCAAACGCATACTGCCACAACAAAGGATGGGGGCATCCCGACCATTCGGGGTTAACCCTTATAGGACTGGAGTCCCGTTTTGGGGACACATTACTTAGAATTTGAGTGGTTTGTCCCCAAAATGGGACTACAGTCCTAAAAGGGTTAAGAATGTGCGTCGTTTAGAAACTATTCGAGCCAAAATGTGCTACCTCTATCGTAGCACGGGTCCAGCCCCAAAGGATCGTGGCTCACTTCATGATCCCGACGTTGTACACCGGCGAGCCTTCGGAGCCCCTGCATCTGGTGTTGATGAACGTCGCGTCTCCTCGGAAGCTGCTAACAGACGGGCAAGGCTTCATATTAGGAGATGAGCACGCAAACCCGAGCGATCGGCACAACGTCCCCTACACGTAGGTGAGCGAGAGAGGTGGCGGCGAGTGCTAAACGTACATATGTCTGACATCGAGCTGCTGCGGGTGGAATTTATTACTCTTGTTGCTCCAACACATCCACCTCTACACTTTCAAGGGAGGAGCAGACAATATAGACACGTATTGTGCTAGGGGGCGATTTAAAGTGCCGTCGTGGGAGGTTAAAACAATGATAGGATGTGGACCCGGTACACCTGACAACTCTGGAAACTAGAGGGGATGTTGTTTCGTTCTCCCGAGATGTAGAAGTTGTCCACGGTGCAGGGACACAAGTCAGATGTCCAGATATACGTTACGCGGGCATATACGTTACGCGGGCGTAACGGAGAAAAGTATTGCCTGTCCCCTTGCACTCTACAAGTACAGTTCGCGCAATCTGGTATTTCGTGTATCGAGTAACCCACAGTGCACCACTTCTAGAAATGCGTGAAAGCGCTGAAAGCAACCTCTGCAGACAACGAAAAAAACTAAAAACGTAGAACAACTTAGCACAACACAAGAAATGGTATGCGTTCAGCGTCGTAGACTCAAGGAATAGATGAAGATGGGTGGAAAAGCCAATTTACAATTTTTCGCCGTGTGGTAAAACAAGTTTATCGACACCTCATTTTGGAGGTGGCATCATTCTGGATGTTGCAGCCATCAAAGCCTTCCAATTGACGTCCGTTGTTGTCGAACGTTGCGGTCTCTGAGAACCTGGCACAATCACGAGCCGTCACACAATCATGGTTGCGTTAGTCCTGTTGACAAGGGGTGGGAATACTGGCAAACATTCAGTGACGGCATCTACGCCGTAACCTAAGGGACGAACTGAATAAAACGGAAGAACAAAGCCGTACACGCTGACCTCACGAATCCACCATTGAAGTTATCGATACCGATGCCATCGTTTCCTCTGAACGTAGCATCGCCGCGGAACCTGCCCAACACAAAATGCGGTCACAGGCCAGGTTCAAGAGGGAAAACAATATTTTCAGATTGGTCACGTTTAAAAACAAACCGACGTATCGAAGGTCACCTGGGCCTTCCGTCTTGCGCTGTCGACTAACAGAACCGCATTGAGCAAGCCGCGCTACGGTGCAACTTGGTTAAGCCTTACTGAGGGAGAAAATGCGAGCATGCTGTCCTTCAGCCAGAGTTTCGAGCGCGGCGTTAACGCCAAGAGCGCTGAGTGCATTCGAACACGTTTTCCCGCTCGCGCAAGTCGTACTGCAACCACGTCTCTACCCGTTTTGCGCTCGCACAAAAATGCGAGTCGAACAGATACTCTGTATGGACCCGTTGAGGCCTGTGTGCCCGGCAGTCTCTATTCGATCGATTGATTCCGCTCTCACTTTATGGTACCAGAGTTTCCCGGGATCGCATTCTCGCTATTCTCGATAAGCATCTTCTTCTTGAACCTGCAGCACGAACACGCATGCATGTATGTCAGGCCAGGTTGCTCATTGAAATAGGTAGTGCCTTCATCAGAGCCACAAACCACCGGCACCAGAGCCCCAGACCACATGGGGGTTCACCTCAGTTTGCGGCTTCACGGAATACCATATAATAGAGATCCATGAGGTGCACTGAACAACCGGCTATGATATGTACGTCCGACCATTTCCTCGGGTTTAGTATACGCGCAAGCCCTTGCGGGGGGGGGAAGGGTATATACGAAGTAGTACTACAGTACCTAGCCGCACTACAACGTGACTGACAAAACGAGTAGCTCAGAGGGTTGATGCCGTTGGCTGCACATCAGCGAATCCTAGGTGTGAATGGATACGCCCTTTGCAACTCGCTTCAAGTAAGATACGTAATGACCGTAGCAACGCTATATGTCTGTCTGCCTGTCTACCAAGGACCCACGGCATGCCCGGACGTTCTCCCCCAAATAACACACTCAGCGGCAATTTCTACTAAATCTTGTCGCGGCCTTTCCAAAATACTACTCTGCTGTTTACTGCTAGGGTATCAAAGCCACCGAAACGTTACCGAACCCTTTAGGTGATGTACAACGGCAGCATGACGGTCTACAGTAGGTGATATCGACCGAGCACCGGCCCACTGGCATCTCCGTGAGGATTTGGCAACTCATCTCGCGAGAAGCTTTTACGCTTACCAAAGTCCAAGGTCCACACTGCTAGTTGCCCCTACCATGTATATATATATAGACTGGGGACAAGGCGGACAACGGCGTGAAGGGTGACCTGCCGACAATACTCACTCTAGGTCCCCGGAGTTGTCAATGACGACGTTTACGTCGCTGACCTCCTGGATGGTGAGGTCCCCGTTGAACGTGAGGCTGGCTCCGCTGCGTAACTCTAGCAGATTTCCCCGAGGAAAATCAAACGACGATCTCTACAGCGGCATGACAGCACAACGGAACGGCAGGTGGCCGGAAGAGACCGTCAGCTTGCACGTTTTTCTAACGTTTAAGGGAAACGCACAGCGTTCGCGGGCGCACGACGAGCCCGGGGCGATGGTCCGACATGGTACAGACCCGTGATACTGCTGCTTTGGGGCATACACCATGCTGTGAGCACGAAACATACAACCTAGCTTTTCCCGTAGATTGCACTAATACTTCCGGAAGCGTCAGTTTTCTCAGTACGGGAAAAAAAGCGAAAGCTTCCGTGGTGCGTCGAGCTAACCGTTGCGATATAGTTATGATAATACACACAATAACAATAGTTGCAGATCTCCGCATTCTAATAGTACTATACCACCATAGCTTGCGACTGGCGAATTTACCGCGGCTCACATCGTTAGGTCCGAAGAGGGTTTCGGGCATGTCGAACACGAGGGCGGCCCCAGGCATTATGAGGAATGCCACGTTGATAAACCTGAGGACAGCATAAACCGAGATCCAATTGCGGTTGATTAAGATCGGGTTGTTACAAATATCGCGGAGGGGAACACGAACGCGTGCACATCAAAGAAGAAGTGAATGGTGATCACCAATGCTATGTCCTTGTTTCGTTTGGGGCATTTTTGTATGCTGTGTGCCACGTGCTGGTTTTGAACGTTGTTCAATCGCGTCTCCCATTTTGACGAACAAATATTCGTTGATACCCGACCAAAAGCAAGTATATTATTCGGTACACCCACCCTTGCACAAATCAGCCCGCGAAAATGGCAGACGAGACACACAGAAAGACAGCCAGACGTAGCAGATCGTTATGCTTGCGTGAACCTATAATTTGCACTCGCCTACGCACGATTCCAGAGCGAGCCAAGGAGCAGATGCAAAAGTACAAGGCATCAAGGGCGGTCGACACCCAAGGCGTAAAAAACTGAAAACACAAATGCGATATCTGCGGTGTAAATTCTGTGATTCGAAAGGTTTACCTACATCCGCGAGGCATGTTCAATCACTGTCAGTCGGGAACGACCAACTGTTTGCTGCTTGTGCTTCAGCTCCGAAATCGTTTACAAAAGAAAGGTGGTCCAAGGGCAGTTTTTGTGTTGATGAGCGGTGGTGTTCAGAGGAGGAAAGAAGACGAGGAGTGACAGAGTGCGCGAGAACTTCGCTTGTCTTAGTGCGAGCATACAAATGTGATGCGTGTCGAGGCTCATCACCTGTAATACATATATATGCTTGTCGAGACTTATAATCTGAAATGACGATGCGTGTCGAGACTCTGTCTCTGTGACGAGAGATGCAGAGGTGTCACCGAGTGTCTGTGAAGAACACTTGCGATGATGGGATGAGAAAACCAATAGAAGGCAAGGCAATCAAAATGACAGGACTCCGCACGAGTACTCGTAGCTCCCATCAGTGTCCCTTCTCGCGTTAAAGGTTTAAACGTGGGTGTGTTAACTTTCACGCTACGGGAGAAATTGTCCCACACTACCGTATCTCCAAGTAGGTGTCCCGAAAAATGTGCGTGTGTGAGTGTACAGTAATCACAGTGTCGTCGTAATTTAACTAGGTAAGTGTTTTTATTCCTGCATGTTTCACCTTGCATTCCAAAGCACACACTTGATAATAAAGACAGAACAAGAACGTTGAAAGCCAGGAATCATATGGTAGGCGCCAGCGATACGTACTTAGAGTAGCGTGTGCGGGCGTGTGAGGCAGAAAAAACAGGGAGTCCACGATAAAATGAATTTCCCCGACATCACACTACCCATTTGCGAGACACAGACAGGGGGGATTTACTAAAACCAAGTGAAATACAAGTACGAAACAATGTCGGTTTTTTCATTTTTTCTACAGATCTCTAAGCATTGTTTTGTTGTTACACTGGGAGGGAGTGTGGATCATTTATTTTATGTTGTCGCGTCTCCTCCCATGTGTGTCGTTTTTTTTCGGGTTTGTTTTTCATTTTGACATTTGGGAGGGAGTGTCGATCATTTTCACTTTGTATCGAGCCTCCTCATACTGTGTGTGTTTTGTTTTTCCGGATTGTTTTCCATTTAACACTGGGAGGGAGTGTCGGTCGTTTTCTCTTTTGGTCGAGCCCGCTTGGTATGTTTTTTATATATACATAAAAATAGTTCTTGTTTAACCGGCCCTCCAATATACATATAGGGGCAGAGGCGGGGGTATTGTGTTGTCTGGTGTTCAGACCCGCGTGGACCCCCTCCGTTTGTATATTTAAAACATAGTCAACAGGGGTGGCGAGGATATTCTTCGGTCGCGTTGATCACTCATAAACATGCCCACAAATAGGAAGAAAGCCAAGGGTAAAGCACCAACAACAGTAAGTATTAATAGCGACTGTATGTACGCGTATTGTTATATTGATATTACATTCCAGGTGCTAATGTAGTATATATCCGGAATGTGATAAGCAACACAGCCACTACTCGTATTCTTACTGCACGGCGTTGTCGCTTGCGATGGTGAGAGTTCCTCCTTCGACGACGACCAGCTCCACTTCCCTATTGTTCGAGTCCACATCCAGGTGCTCGCACTCGATGACTCCCACGTCCAGGGTGATGGTGGTGTCTCCGGTCAAGGGCGAAGGAACGTTCAGGTAGTTGTCCAGGGCGTCGCAGGCCGCCCTGTGGGGGAGCGGAGAACAGGAGGGGAACAACAAACGAAATGCAGTACGGAGTGGTAGTACTGCAGACGAGCAATACTAGCGCCGAGGTATTATACTGCAGTGTGTTCTCCTTCTTGCCATGCTGTGTGCACTACGTATATCATGCCCAGGAAGGACACACGTACGTGTACATATCATACATATATTGGAATCTATTAAATAGTGTTGTTGCGCTGCAGTACTATACTACTGCTTTGTTCCACCAGCCGTTTGAACGTGCACAGGGGCGTGCCGGTACATACAGTGTAATCGTTCTGCTATATAATACGCCTGTTTACAAAAAAAAAACATCACTTTACTGCTACGAGTATTGATGTAGACCGCTTTTGCAGACTGTTGCTGTCGCACTACCGCCGTACTGCTGTTGATGTAGCTGTGTAGCTCCATTTATAGAGCTTTATCTGCATGATATTACTGCTTTACCTACTGTACTGCTGTGAATCTGGTATCAAACCTGGTCGTAACTGGTACCTGGTACCTGGTATCGTTTACCCGTAACTGGCAAAAGACGGGCAGAAGAATCGCATACATATATATATGCAACCTCTATTACGGGGGGCCATAGTAAATAGAACCAAATATTGTTAGTAAAAAAAGGGTGACATAAAGGTTTTTTGTGTGTACCATGGGTTCTATTTACTATGGTCCCCCGTAGTGGCACACCCGATCGAAGAACCACACACAGCTTGCAAAACAAATAAACATGTACTCGTATACAACACAACAACAGTAGTACGTACCTGGTACTTCCCTCTGCTGCGGCATGTTGACTTTGGAGGACTCAATCAAGCTGCCATGCACGGGTGCACCTATTATCCCCGCGAGGCCCCTCCTCGCTTGAGGAGCTCTATACCTCTATACCTCACCCACTCAAAAACTAAGCTTGAGAAAAAAAACTGAGCATGCAACCCGACGAAGACAGACAGTTCCATTGGCCTCTACTTTATGTAAAGTCAAAAGTGGTGTTGCCGGAATGCGCTGTTAAGGGGCCCCTTCGGTCATGATGAAACACGAGTCTTCCATCGTTGAAAAATATATTTTGTTCGTTGACGACCAAGGCGTCTGATCAATATGCCTCCCGAGACACAAATGTTGACCATGGTCTAGGCTCTTTGCAACTACTCTTTGGGCGAAATACTGAGCATTAGAACTGGAGCTGTGCCGTTTTCGTAAGGAGTACTGATATGGTGTTATTATACCAGAAATAGTATTGCTGCTGTAAAAAAAACGAAAAGAATATATTTTTCAACGATGGAAGACTCGTGTTTCATCATGACCGAAGGGGCCCCTTAATATAGTCTATATACGTATAATATATACGTATGTAGTGTATTGTTTTTATAATCCAAGTAACGTTAGTGACGATGGTGGATGGGGGTGGATGGAATTGAATACGTAAGGACTCGAGCTATTAAATAGTGTGGATGAATTAATTTTGCAAAAGGGGAAGAACAATATAAATCGAATCTAAAACACAAACGAATAATAAAGGTATTCCGGGCAAAAATCGGGTACAGCAGTATAGTAGTAGTGCCCCAGCTGAGGAGTGCGCTATTTATAGTCAGTAATAATAGCCCTTTGGCCCAAACGTGCTGTGCCCCTACTACCCATTCCTTACCTTTACCGCAGTAGCCGCACGCGTCGGAGAGACAATCGAGAACATACAAAAAACAAGAACAAAACAAAAAGTACACTGACCTAGCAGTGGGTAAGGCGCCCAACGCCAGCACAGCAGTAGAACCCATCATAGCCCAAGATTTGAACATGGTTCTGTTTGTATTGGGCAGCGGTTTGGTGACGACGCGGTGGTCAGCGGCGGCCGGTTGGCTGTCGTGTTGTTGTGGTGGTCTTGTGGTGTGTATGTCGGGGGGGGGGGGTGGTGTGGTATTGTGCTCAGGACTCAGGACAGCCTACAATATCGACCGGTGTAATTACATTCAAAACTATTTCGATTGGTGTCGGGGTAATACAGGGTGAAATTTCCCCCAATGGTGGGATACAATAATACAAGAATATATCACTTCTGGAGCAATCCCACGGTAGGGGTACCACTTTTACGCTCAATATTTTCTGACCGGTTGTGCTCCTCACGTGAGTAACCACCGGATACAATTATTATTTTTACTGGTATGTTTGTTTTTGGACTACCGCATTGGAAGGTATTCCGAAGTCATGTTTCGGGTGATAGATTGAGCTCCTCATGTGAGGATCTTAGACACTCCTGCTGCGCCCCTACCGTGGGATGACTCTAATGATAGTTAATTTTCGGTGCGAAAACTGATATGGCAGACTGAGCCACCACGCCACCACGCCGTGGTCAGCACGATGACAGTAAACTGAATTTGAAACGAGTAAGGATAATAATAAGAGCAGTCTTAACCGGGACCATAATACCGGTCGTCCCGGTAGAGTAGTGGTCAGCTTCAAAGGCTACTATAATTGGTCCCCAAGTTCGAATCCCACCGTGGTGAGATTTTTTACTTTATTTGAAAAAATAAAAAGGAACCAATTGCTGAGAGCGCCTTCGTGGCGTAGGCAGGCAGAATCCGCCGCAAGTCGACGAGGGAAGAAAGTGCTGAAAATTTCTCGCGATAAAAATGCAAGGCAAGAACCGTAATGGGGGGGGAGGGAGAAGAGCCTACTTTGTGACCCCGGATCTGAGTTACGACCAGGAAGGAGAGAGAAAGGAAGGACGAAGATAATAAATGGGATGAACAAAAACACAAAAAAATAGTAAATAGGACCAAATTCTGTTAGTAAAAATCGGTAAATATATAGTTTTTTGTCTATACCGTAGGTTCTATTTACGATGGGGTAACAGTAGTAGTAGTAGTAGTAGCAATTGCGCCAACAGGGATGTTGCTCTGCTCGCGCACCCCCGTGGCACACGTTCTTCGAGCGCGCTTTGTGGTTGTTTTTTTCATAGTGCGGCGGAGTAGATGAAAAAGGCTGAAGAGTTTATTGAGCATTAGCGTGGTCAGTAGAAGAAACGCATGCTACTGCTGTTGTACTGTTGTTGTACTACTACTACTACTGCTGATATATACATATACAGCTGTTGTGGTATCAGCCAGAGTCAAGAAGAAAGGAGCTAGTTTGATACTACTGGCATATATATATATAAATATATATATATATATATGAGACCGTTTTTGTTTCACGGAACTTCAACTTTCACGGCACTTCTGAAGTCATTATTAATAGATAGATGCTGAATTCCATTTTCTATAAATATACGAGTGTATGTAGATGGTATCATTTGAACTACTCGAAGAAAAGGCTGTAAACCCGAAAGGTGCACATTTAGCATTGATTGACAGATATCAAAACGGCGTAAGAAAAATAGTAGCAATCAATGCGAGGGTGGTCGAAAAATTATTTTTCGACATCTCACTGATTTTTTTGTTCGTTAGGGGGGGGGGGTTACTAAAACCAAGCGAAAAATGAAAATGAGGATATTTTGTTTTTCCATTTTCTTATTTCATCATGTGATCACAACGGTTGCAACGGTTTTCTATTCCGACCTCTGGGGGTGTGGTGTGTCGTTTTCTCTTTTTTCCGGACGCCCCTGATCAATGTTGAAAGTTGCTACTACCTTGTCAGCAACTTCAACAGCTCTATAGAGCCCTGCTACCACTACTACTACGGCTGTTGCTGTACCGGTGTATAACTCGGTGCGGAAATACAAGGAGCGTTTCGATATTATTATCAAGACCAAACGCTCTCCTTCTATTTCCGTCCATATTGGTATAGCGTAATACATGCTTAAATTAGCAATTTATTTTACATTATTAATAGGGGAACCTACCCTCATTTACACGAGTGTTAAATTACAGGTAGGTATGGGACTCCAGAGTACTCCTTGCCAGGTTTTCCTGTTGAACAGGTACTCGTTGGTACTCGCGTGTTTCGTTTGATTAGCGATAGAAAAACAGCACTTGTTTTCCTTTTTGCACGATGAAAGACTGGAAGGCTCAAGGCTTGTCGAGTTGCCTCGCCTTAGAAACCCCCGGTTTTCATCTAAGATACGACGTATTGACCAATACGACCCCAATACACCTCTTACCGCAGGTATCCACCGTCATTTCCACACCAATATTCCAGCGTCAGTACCATCACAAGACAAGTGTCTCAAAAACACATTGACTCTGGATCCAAGTGGATAAGACGCGTGCTACGGTAGAGGTAGCATTTTTTGGATGAATCGTTTTCTGAACGATCGGGCTCCTTAACCCAAATCCGTCGGACGTTTATTTCTGTTACGAACATTGTTTCAGAGTATACTTCGGTCATGAGATTTCCCATCCGGCAGAACTTTATTTTCCTCCAAAAAATATTTTTTCGGTGAGGCATGACGCTCCTTAGGCGAGGAGCTCAGAAACAACCTGATGCCTCTCTAGCGTAGCACACGACTGCGAGGACCGAGGCATCTTCCCTGAGGAACAATGCGGTTTTCGTCCTACACGATCAACAGTCGACATGCTGTTCGTAGTACGACGATTACAAGAACTCGGACGAGAGAGAAAAATCCCTCTGTACATGTGCTTCATCGATCTGCAGAAAGCGTACGACTCTGTCGACCGGGAGCTGCTGTGGCAGGTACTTACACGCGTTGGCATACCAACCAAGATGCTTACAATCATCCGCCAGTTCCACGACGGCATGCGTGCTTGCGTACGCACAGATGATGGTGAGCACTCTGATTGGTTTAATGTCACGCAGGGGCTACGACAAGGCTGCGTGCTGTCGCCACTGCTGTTCAACGTGTTCTTCGCTGCTGTGATACACGTTGTTCTCGTACGCTTCAGCGAAGACGAAGACATCATGAGGGATTTGGTTCACCTCAAGGAGGATGTAGTGGTTGGAAAAGAGGTACCATTGGCATGCGTGCGAAGGGCTGTATGGGGTATGCTGTACGCCGATGATGCAGGAATTGTCTCAAAGTCTGCGGAGAGTCTCGCAAAAATGATGACAGTCATCGTGACTGTCTTCGAAGCAGCAGGCCTCACGGTTTCAGAAAAGAAAACGGAAACGATGATCTTACGAACACGGGACCAGACACCCCCTCCTCCGCCGCTCGTTATCGAAGCAGCTGGTCAGAGGTATAGACAGACGAGCCAGTTCTTGTACCTCGGCGGCATTATCCACGAAGACGCTGACCTCTCACTCGATTTAGTACGACGGATCCGTCTCATGTGGGCGTGCTTCAAACGGTTCGGACCAGAGTTGTACGACATGAAGACGGCTCGACTTAGTATGAAAATCCGCATGTTGAAGGCCGAGGTGATTGAGACCCTGCTGAACGGAAGTATGACGTGGACCCTCGGTGCACAACCCTTCGCCAGGCTCCGATCGGCACACCACCAAATCCTCCTGCGTGTCATTGGCTTCCAGCGTCGGCAGCGTGGCGACTATAGGACCCTCTCGTACGCAAAGGCTCTCAAGCAGACACGATGCGAGAGCATCGAAACGACAATCCGTAAACGGCGTCTGTTCGTTGCGGGAGCCGTGGCACGGCAACCCAAGGGGCGACTACCCAGTCGGATTATGTTCGGGACCATGACGGGTGGGGAGGGACGCAGACCGGGCGGACAACTTAAGTCCTGGCAGAAATGCCTTGCTGAAGACCTCAAGGTGTTTCAAGCCTCCAAGGGGTCCAAGGCACAGGTGCCGTTGGTGTTTGGAGTAGAGACCGCAGTATGGACCGTTGCAGCAACTAAAGTGGGCAAGTGGCACAGGGGGGTCCTCGAAGCGGCTGAACCGTTCATGATCCGGTGGCACAAGGTAGAGGCGGAACTGAGTAGACAGCGCCACGCATCCGTTGCGGGGGGTGCAAAAGGGAATGAGAAGGGGGGGGGCAACAGTCGTACGGAAACCGCGGCTAATGAGAGCAGGAGGGAAACAGCCGACAGGATAGCAAGGTACCAGGCTGACTAGTAAGTCCCACGTAGACTACCCGTGCCGCGCACCTCTGTAGCCGCTTCGAACGCGGCACTGTTGCTGGTGGTCTTTCTTTCCCTTTGTTTGTTTGTTTGTTTGTTTGATTTTTTTTCTTATTTTTCTTTTCTTTTTTTCATTTTTCTTTTTTGCTTGTCGTATTGCCTGTTGTTGCTTCTCAAGGGGGGCACGACAGCGATGCTACAACCCCTCGCATCATTTGCTTCGTTTACTTTGTTTCACTTATTTATGTTACCGTGATCGCCTTTGCCTTTGTTTCTCCGCCTTCCGTATTTTTGCTAGGACTTTCTTTGGTGGCTTAGCTACGTACGTATTCATTTTGTTTTTGTCATTCCCCGTTCTCTTTCCGGGACTCTCGTGTGTTACACGAGAACGAAACGGAATTGAGTTGGAAGTGCCACGTACCCGTTGTATGGGTGGCGCCCAAGGGAAGGGACTCGGAGGGTGGGGGGGGTCATAGGGAAACCAGGACGGACGAAAGCAGGAAAGAGACCGACTAGCTGGTAGAACCTGCCTGTACTACGGGCACAAACCTGCCTCGGCTGGCCTTTGGTGTGCTCCGGCTGGCTGTCCTTTCCTGTCGTTCTCAGTCTTGCTTTGTTGGCGCTGTTTCGGTCCAGTTCATTTTTTTTCATTTCATTTGGTTCTTATTGGAGGTCGCATCTCCTCTGGGAGAAGCACGACACTTTCTTTCTTTTTTTGTCATGCGTTTTATTTGGTTGCTTGATTGTTGATTTGCTTCAGTATATTTACTTTTTATTATTTTTATTTTCGCTTTTTTCTTTTTTCTCTTTTTTTCTCTTGCATGCACCTGGATTGCTAGCAGGGTAGGTCTTGCCTGTCGTATATGGCGTTGCATTGTCTGCTCTGCTTACTGCACTGAGTGTAGTATCTCTGTGTCGTATTTTTGTGACCACAGAACTGGTACCTTTTTAGGATGAAGAATCGGCACGGACACTGGGTGTGCTGGATGTCGACGGGTAGAAAGGAAGGTTTAATGTGAAGAACACACACACACGTCATAATAACACGCAAGATGTCCCCGTTTCTGGCCATGAAAAGGTCACGAGGAAAGCAGAAAACATTATCACGCCTCGTCAGAAACAAACGGGAGGTTTCTAACATGTATTCATTGTTTTTCTTGGGTTTCAACGTTGATCAATCATAAGCACTCCCTCCAATAAAAGAAAATTATTAACTCGTAATGACATAAAAGAGGTATCATATGTTGTTGCCGTGCTCCCACCTGGATGGGCCCCTCTAACTTCTACCCTACTACGTTGACCGTTACACCCAACAAAGTTTCTGCACCTGACGAAGCATGGCTTAAATCAACGCGATCTCAAGACCATTCGCCAAAGGAGGGATTGTCGGCTTGATACGAAGCCTTTTGTGCTGCAAAAAGTAAGTCAACAAAATAAAGAAAAAACAGTAGTTCGTTCGATGGGATTGCTGCGGGTGTGCTGGTTGTCTGTAGGAGCGGTATTTAAACGGAGTGCGACCGGTCGTGCATTGTTTCGTTTAAGTATGGTTGCTGCGCAGATCTTAATTGTTATTCGTGGGCAAGTCAAGTATGTATGTGTCAATTTACTACTCGACTGTGAAACACGTCAAGGCGATATGCGTTCCGAATCCTCCACTGCCCCAGGGGGGTCGAAAGGCTCGAATGCTACAAAGATTGATACGTGGGATTGCATTTTATTTTCTTATATTTGCAAAAACTAAAACAATCAACTAACTACTGAGAGCGCTTGGCGCGTGTGTGTTTTCTTCACATGAAACCGTCCTTCCTACCCGTCGGCATCCAGCATGGCGTGGGTAGGCGCAATTCGATGAGAGTCGACGAGGGAAGAATCAACTGCAGTGTTCTCGCTACGAAACAATCGACGCACAAACCGTAGATGACAGGGGGGAGAAATGCTCGCTGTGTGACGCCGGATCTGGGTTACGCTTGCGAGAAAGCTAGAAAAACCCATCGTGTGGTGAAACTGCTGAGAGCGCATAGCGTGGGTAGGCGCAATTCGACGCGAGTCGACGAGGGAAGAAAGGGCTGCAAAATATCGTAATAAACTTTGCAGTCGGTGGTCCTGTAGTTGTCACACCCAGCGACGGACGTGGTAAGCCGCGTGACCAGCCCACTGCAGTTCGCGAACCCGCACGACCCGACATTGTCTCCCACAACAAAGCCGGCCTTGTGAGTCTTGCGCTCGCGCGCGGGGGAGTTGGTGAAAACATTCCTCGACTGCGTCATGTGTGTGACTCCGGTGTATTTCCGAGAGGCAGTACGAGTAGTAGTATGATATGCCAAGTATGACGCTCGATGTTCTAGCGAGAAAGAGGGCTCTATCGGATCTGTCAGAGCACCCATAATTACCGTCCAACGTCCAATGTCGAACGCGAGCTTCCTAGCAATGGGTAACTGCACCCAGAATCACCATCCAACGTCCACTGTACTGTTGCCGAAAAAGGCAGATGAACAGCGAATGCCCAATGACAAATGCGAGTGAAAGCTTCTGGGATATGCACAGCTTCTGTGATGTCCGCGTAATGGTAAAGACGATGAACTTTGTTTGTTTTAAAAGCCGATGCACAGGTTTTGTATGGGATATATATGCGCTGGCTGGTGAACAGTTTCGGGGATATCCGCGTAATGGTACTACTGTTAGAGCGCCCAGAAGAAATACTTTCCAACGTCCGATGTCGAATACGAGCTTATGGCAGGTTCTGGGATATGCCCAGCTTCTGGGATGCGCGTAACGGTACTGTACTGTCAGACAGCTACTCAGAACCACCATCCAACGTCCAATCCAACGTTCATGGCCGAACGCGATTGGCAGCTTCTGGGATATGCGCAGCTTCTGGGATATGCGCAGCTTCTGGGATGTGCGCGTAACGGTAAAGCCGATGAACAGCTTTTTATGGGATATGCGCCGGCTGGTGAACAGCGTTTGGGATATACACGTAACGGTACTACTGGCAGAGCCACCGTGTGATTGCTGCGTTCGACGCCGCCGTTGGTGCTGAGATGGTGGGGGCTTGTGGTGATGTCGGCAATGCCGAGGGGCTCGTAGATGGCACGGGAACGATAGGAGTAGACCTGTAATATATTGTTGGAAATATGGGCGACAGGGCATCCCCTGATAGGGATGCAGAGGTCGTTTTTGACGATGTCGGCTGTGACGGATTCGATGAACAAAGCCCCGGTGGTCTTAAATGTCGTCGCGGCCCCTTAACCGGTCGGTGAAACTGTGGATACGGCGGCTGCGTCAAGGTGTGGTTAGTCAAGGCCCAGAAAGAATGCCGGAGCCATGTGGCGGAAACTAAAAGGTAGGCCGACTGATTGTTCGGCGCGAACTGTTGCGCGTCTGGCACTGAGACAGCGGCTGGGTCTCCAGCTGGGGGCGATGCCCATGCTGATCCACCGATCAAACTGCATGCATATGCTGAGAGTTAAAACACCGCTTAAATGCTACAAGGTGATAGCGTGACACGTGTGGACAAGCCATGCGCACATCAATATAGGGACGTAAACGCACGGGGGTTGGTTGGGTGGCGGGCGAAGGACAGTGTAGGCACTATGTGCTGCCAAACCTCATACCGTGACTTTATAAGGTTGCCAAATGCTGATGCAAGTTACCACTCTAAACTGTGTTAGGCGATCGCCTGCCAACATCGTAACTTACTAACATTACGTTATCTAGTAAACAATTCCCCTGCTAACATAGTAACATAGTGTCACCAGTATTGCCACTGATGATAACATTAGCATCAAACTTAAAGCAAGTGTTACGTTATCTGATGTGTGGAAAATTCACACACACTTTCCGCGCCCTGGGTAGTGCCGAGGGACGCATGCTATGGAAAAGGTGCACCATGTTTTTTTGTTTCTGACGGTGGTCAGTTGAGGAGCTCTACATTTTGGAGGGACATCAACCAGTTACCCGATGAAAAACTCCTTGGGCTAAGTAAAAAACAAAAAACGAAACATACTAAACAAATTCGGACGACTTCGGGTAAAGAAGCCCCGTCGTTTAGAACATGTTAAAAGTGCTACCACCAGTGTAGCACGCGTCGAGGGGTGTATGGAGGGGGGTACATACCACCTTTTGTTTTCCCGCCTTTCAGCTGTGCTCGTTTGATTTTTCAATGTGTTGGATTTTCTTGCACCGCGAATATCTCTATCGAAAAACAACAACGTACACTCTCTCCTTTCTGGGACCCCACAGACATCTACAGTGGTAAAAAACATATCAGCACGAATTTCATGTGCGAACTTTCAGGGCCAGTCCGAAAAACAACGTCGGAACATGTGAGATTTTGTGGCGAAAATGTATAGTGTGCCCCTATATATGACCTCGAACCTATTTTGTTTCAGAATGAAAATCGACTTTCTAGACTTCAGTTTGCGTAATATTGATCCGACGCCGTCCGTGCTTCGAATCGTTATTCAAATTGGTTTTACAAACATGCCTTGGAGTAACTGGGACAGGTTCTAGAGACAATGGAATTAAACGGTTTCTTCCTTTGGAAACGCCTGATTATTGTTGATCATTTAAAGTTTGTTAGCAAGCAGGTTCGTCGCTAGCACTAGCCATGTACACTACATGGAAAAACGGGCTATTCCACCTGCTTCCGCTGTTCATTACGGTCAGTATGAGACCAAATATGTGGTCTTTCGAGTGGGTATTGCGGTACTCATTCGAGGAGGACGAAATTTGGGGCGTTTTGTTTGAACACACAACACCTCAACTAAGCCTTTCGCTGGCTGATTTCAGCGTGTTTTTTCATTTTGGTCGGTATGGTCCTCCGTTTCAGATGCACAGCCGCACGCTTTCGTCGGCTTCCCTCCAGTGTACCAGGTATGGGAGAAGTACGAGTCTAGGATAGTTCGTAGTATATCCGCGATGATTCGTGCAAACTTTCATTGAGAGTGGGCCAAACTCGTCGTCAGAAAATGCACAAAAAATAATTCATCGGCGTATCCGACCGGGTGGTACTACGCAAACCGCAGTATAAGATAATAGCCGACCTTCCTACTGCGGGATATCCAATACCCTAGTACTTAATATAACATTTTCGGAGGGCTCCAATATTAATACCGAGTAAGACACACGCTCCACAAGCAACGCGATTTTACAAAACTCAGCTTGTACCTGTTTAAGTACCACAACACCCCAGGTACATGCATGTTGGCCTACGTAGAGACCTGACAATTGAAGGCCACGGTGGTTCTATGGCGTCCCCCAATCCCCGGGTTTCCAGGTGACTCTAGCCTCTATATAGTTTATCGGGATATAATTCGAAGACGCGATTTTGAATGCGTTGCGGTTGAAGTTTAGGCTGGTTCGTGCCAAACACAGATCGGCGGTGACCCGAAAGAGTTTTATCATATATATCAGGTTGTGTTTCGCTCCAGATTTTTGCTTGACGCAGGTTCTCAACAGAAGAGGCTTACACCTCGACTTATAGGTTCTGCAGTGGTGGAAATTGGTCGGACTTCGGGGTGTACGAAACGAGACTAAACGACAACCGCCAGCTGAACGTTTGTAACCCACTTGCGGACAACTTCAGCCTCTCGCAGGAATCAACAGCCCGCGAAATTAAGGGATGGGTTGGGAGGGCGTCGGGTGTGCCAGGCAGCAGCCATATAGCAGCCATAATAGACTCACGAGGTGTTTCGGTGTGCTCGTAATTTCATCGAGTAGCACAAAATACTTGAAAAAACGCCAAAGTGCTATACATGGCCCAATGACCGACCGCTCTCCAGCTGCAAGCAACAGCGCTGTCTGTTCGCGTGTTCTATCAGTCTGCGTGCACCGTTTCATGCGGTGTCCACTTGGTATTCCCATAAGCGCGCGATCAACCAAAACAATGCGGTTGCTGCTGTCAAAGTGAACTATCATTCGTATTACGTACTCAGCCAACAAATATTAACCATAACGCCGAATTCTGTCTACGACAACAAACTGCAGATTATTATCATATCGGTTCCAGATCCCTAATACTAGTTTCCTTTCACGCCCGGAGGCTTATGACAATGGCTACTTCACCGATGCAGAAATGGCCTTCACTCCAATATTGCTTTTCCGCAGGCCGATACGATCTACCACAACATTTATCGTTTGAGTTTACTTCCATGAAAGTTTCCACGGAACTTAACATGTTTCCATGGAAGTAAATTTCACTTCCTCAAACGTTTTTTCACTGTTACGGGAGTAAAGTCTACTTCGACGAAAGTTGTTTTACTTCCATGGAAGTGAAAGGTTACTCCCATGGAAGTTTGTCTACTTCCATGAATAGTGAGTTTACTCCCAGGTGACTACTTTTGGAATACATGCATTTCTTGCTTCCATAGAAGTAAAACATGGAAGCGAGGGCATGAATTTACCCCTGCTACCAGTCGATATACCGTCCCACCAAACGTGGCCCCATCCCAATTACAAAGATGTGGACCAATCACACACTTGATGTTTAAAACCGTGTAGCGCGCAGCGCGGAACCAAACTAAACCTGTCTAAGGGCCGAAGAGCCTCTTCCAACGGAAACTTCCATGCAACCATAAAAGGGGTTTTACTTCCATCGAAATAAATACGGTTTACTTCCACGAAAGTTTCCCCGTACATCAGTTTACTTCCATGATTGTGTTTTTTATTTCATGGACTTAAAATTACTGTCATGAAAGCAACAAATGTAACTTTCATAGACATCTATGCGTCTGTATACTTCCATCAAACTAAAACACTTTCTTCATGGAAATACAAATGACTTCCCCGAAAGTTTCCACATAGGTCAATCCACTTCCACGAAAGTGTTTTTACTTCCACGTGGAAGTAAACTTATACTTTTTACTTCCATGTGGAAGTAAAAAACCTTTTAATGGAAGTAATTTCACTTCCATGAACGTGGAAATTTCATTGGAAATGGAAGTAAAAAGTTAACTACATTTGTAAGTAAAACACTTTCATGGAACTAAAGCTTTACTTCCATGGAAGTAAATGAAAAAATACATACATGTGGTAGACCCGGCGGGTGTCATATACTTCGTACATATATTCGGGTCGTCGTTGAAGACGCTGCGGAAGAAAAACCTACGTTATCACTACAAGTAGTAGATTGTCGGGCCCAACACAGAGTTAAAAACGGCTAAAAAGCTCTGGAATATATTCTATATTTGCCTCAACTTTGAATGTCAAATATCAAAATACGGATCGTGGTCGCGAATCCCTTACTCTATGTCCAAGTCGTATGAAAATATGTTGCTGAAACGTCTACGCGCGTCTACTTGACAACACCTCCCGGACGGAGCAAACGCCTCCCCAATATGTTGGTACTGATACTTTGAGGCTATGTATACGTACAGCAGTATTATCGAGGGTGTATTAGCGACTTTTAGACGAACCCATTTCCAGGAAAATGCTTGGATTCGAGTCGGGGCAGCACTCTACTAAACACATCTAGATAAACTTACGCGGGGGGGGGCGGCAAACGAAGATTTTATATGGCTCCGAGGTCAGGCCGATCGCGTTTGAGTCATCCGAACTTGGGTTCAGTTCCATCTCGCTTCGAAATGTGTATGTTTGCGATTTTCCGTGGCTGTGGACGCCCCTCTGGCTATTTTGTGGCTGTAGATGACCCTCTGTGTGGGATATACATATGGATGGGATCAGGGTGTCTGGTGAGCCTCCGGCGGCTCCGGCGGAGGGCTAATTGCGTTTCTGCACGTTGAGGGTGAGAGCAGGAGGCGCAGGCTACGGTAGTAGAGGTGCACCTGCATGCCGGACCTTTTCTGAGGCCTCCTCACTTGAGAAGCTGCATACTAATATTAAGTCACCCAAAAAAGGATTTTGGAGGAACACCAAAGTGTTACCCGATGAACCTTCCCATGATCTATACGAGCAAGAACTAAACAAGTCCGACGGTTCCGGGTCAAAGAGCCTGATCGTTCAGAAAGCCTGTCAGCCAAAAATGGCTACCTATATCGTGGCACGTAGCACGCAGGGATGGGCTCACTGCGGGGTCAGTGTACAGTGTACCAGCGGGAGCAGGAAAGATCCACACCACCTACCTACATGATGTTCTCATGACTTTCCAGTCGGACCTCCTCCAAACTTGGCTGATATATATATATATCTACTTGTTGTATATATTAACTGCTGAATCATACACATATCAAGTAAGGCAGGTATCTGCACACTGCACACTACGTGTCTTCATCATATAACCCTATTACTACTTAGCTTAGGTGCATTCGACTCCGAACAGCACGACGTCGTTCTTCACGGTTCTGACAGAGGGCTACTTGACTGCTCTGACAGAGAAAAAGCAGATCGAGCATTTATTTACTTATTTGATCCGCTGCTTTATCCGCTATGACATTCACTTGCTTTTACAGGGGAAACTGTTGTCGAGTTATAGCGGTTAAATCATTTCACCAATACAAAAACAAAAAGGAAACTATTTACAGTTCATACAGGTTCATACTAAATTACTGCTGTGGAAACAAAAACCAATTTGCGGTTCATATTGGTTCATACTACATTATTACTGCTGTGCCCTGTAGGTAGATTCGTCTCCGAATGCGCATATCCCAGAATCTGCGCATATATCCCAGAATAACCTCGCGTTCGACAATGGACGTGGCATGATTCTGGGTGATCTGACAGTAGTACTGCTACGCGTATATCCCAGACGCTGTTCACCAGCCAGCGCATATTCCATAAGAAGCTGTCAATCGATTTTTTGTTTTAAGCCGTTCATCGGCTTTACCGTTACGCGCATATCCCAGAAGCTGCACATATCCCAGAAGCTTCCACTTGCGTTCGACCTTAGACGTTAGATTGAACGTTGGATGGTGGTTCTCGGTAGCTGCCTGGCAGTACAGTACGGTTACGCGCATGTCCCAGTAGCTGCGTATATCCCAGAAGTTGTCATAACCTCGCCTTCGACATTGGACGTTGTAAATGTTTTTTTCTGGGTGCTCCAACAGTAGTACTACCACGCGAATATCCCAGAAGCTGTTCAACAGCCAGCGCATATGCAATGAAAAAACTGTTCATCATCGGCTTTAAAAACAAAAAGCAGTTCATCGGATTTATTACCTTTACGCGGATATCCCAGAAGCTGTGCATATCCCAGAAGCTGCCACACGCATGTGGCATTGGACATTGACTTTTAATCGTCATTGTTTGGCAACAATAGTACGTTGGACGTTGGATGGTGATTATGGGTGCAGTTTCTCATTGTCAGCAAGCTCGCGTTCGACATTGGACGTTGGACGATAATTCTGGGTGCTCTGACAGATCCGATGTAGCCCCCTTTCTCGCTAGAACATCGAGCGCCATACTTGGTACATCCTACCAGGGGTAGAATTAGTTGGTGGAACGTGCGCAATTGCACAAAATTCCTGAAACATCGGCTCTTGCGCACCACAAAAAGCAGGAGAAGTACGGCTTGCCGCACATCTTTTGTAGGGCCCCGCACACGTTTTGGGCGCAGGCCAAACAATTAATACTACTGCCTCTCGAACATACACGGGAGTCACATGGCGCACTCGAGGATTTATTATTGCTCCAACTCCCCCGCCCCCGAGAGCAAGACTCCCAAGGCCGGCTTTGTTGTGGGAGACAATGTCTGGTTGTGCGGGTTCGCGGACTGCAGTGGGCTGGTCACGCGGCTTGCCACATCCGTAGCTGGGTGTGACAACTATAGGACCACCGGCTGCAACGCTTAATACGATAATTGTGCGGCCCTTTCTTCCCTCGTCGACTCGCGTCGAATTGCGCCTACCCACGCTATGCGCTCTCAGCAGTTTCACCACAAGGTGGGTTTTTCTCGCTCTCTCGCAAGCGTAATCCAGATCCGGGGTCACACAGCGAGCCTTTCTTCCCCCATCCCATCTACGGTTCGTGCGTTGCTTTTTCGTAGCGAGGAATACTGCGGTTAGTTATTTCCTCGTCGACTCTCATCGAATTGCGCCTACCCACGCTATGCTGAATGTCGACGGATAGGAAGAACGGTCTCATGTGAAGAAAACAAACACGCGCCAAGCGCCCCCAGCACTTAGTTGATTATTTAGTTTTTGCAATATCAGAAATTAAAATAAATATTCCACGTATCAATCTTAGGTGCATTTTGAGCCTTTCGATCCCTCTGAGGCAGTGGAAGATTCGGAATGTATATCGCCTGGACGCGTGTTTCACAGCCAAGTAGTAACTTGACACAGAGTTGACTTGCGCCCACGAATGGAAATTAATATCTGCGCAGCAACCACACTTAGACGAAACAATGCACGACCGGTCACACTCTTTTTAAATACCGCTCCTACAGACAACCAGTACACCCACAGCAAGCTCCGGTCGAACGAACTACTCTTTTTGTACGTTCTTTGGTTTATAGTTACCTTTTTGCAAACCAAAAAGCTTCGTATCAATCCGACCATCCCTCCTTTTGGGAATGGTCTTGGGATCGCGTTCATGTAAGCGATGGCAGAAACCTTGTTGTATGTAACGGCCAACGTAGTAGGGTAGAGGTTAGAGGGGCCCATCCAGGTGGGAGCACGGCAACAACATACCTCTTTTATGGCCTTATTACAAGTAGTAATTTTCTTTTATCGGAGGGAGTGCTTATTATGATTGATCAACGTTGTGTTACGGGAAGCAGCCCCTTGTGCTGCACGATTTTGTAGGCTTCGAAAGCAAACCATATCCAAGTACAAGCGCAAAAATCGGCGGGCTTCGCAAGCCTGATTTTCTCTCATTGGGCTGCGCCAAGCGAAGGCTGTAGATAGCGATCCATATGGAATGGCAACCGCTCCTAGACAAATAGGTTTAATAGATCGGGTTTAACGAACTTGCTGAACCTCTTTGCTCCCATTGGTGGACACGCTGGCTTCACGAACGTCAGCCCACAAAGCCAATCAGCTACGAGCCAGTTATATTTCGGTTTCCACACCGTGAAACGCGAACCGAGGATGAGTCGGTATCATCCCTGGATGGTGCTGGCTTTATTTTCGAGCGCCAGCCAATCAGTGATCGGCCGGTCGGGCTGGGGTCTCCACACCGTGCGGGGTGGTTTCCACCTGGGGGATCGTTTTTTTCGTCCCCGGGTGGTCGGAGTTGTACGTACACGGAGGAATTTCCAAACCGGGGATGGGGACCAATCGTCCCCGGGTGAGGAGTTGTGAATGCATGGCGAGGTTTCTAATCCCGAGATGATGCACTGTCGTCCCCGGGTGTCTATGGCGTTGTATACTAACCCGAGCCAATCAGCGATCGGCCGATGTGGCTGGGGTTTCCACACCGTGCGCGGCGGTGTCGACCTGGAGAATCTCGACTTTCGTCCCCGCGTTGTGAGAGTTGTACATGTAGGGAAGTATTCCCGAACCGGGGACGGGGCCTTATCGTCCCCGGGTGGGCCTGGCCTTATTTTCGAGCCCCAGAATATCGGCGATCGGACGGTCGGGCTGGGGTTTCCACACCGTGGGGGGCGGGTTTGACCCGGGGAGCCATTCTTTTCGTCCCCGGTTGGTCGGAGTTGTAAAGATACGGAGGGATTTCCGAACCGGGGATGGAAACCTATCGTCCCTGCGTGAGGGGCTGTGGATACATGGTAGGAACTCCGATCCAGGGATGATACGCTATCGTCCCCGGGTGGCTCTGGCTTTGCATACGAGCCCCAGCCAATCAGCGATCGGCCGTCGTGGCTGGGGTTTCTACACCGTGCGTGGCGGTGTCGACCCGGCAGATCTCGGTTTTCGTCCCGGGGCTGTTTAGGTTGTAAATGTATGAAGGGATTTCTGATCCGGGAATTGGTATTTATCGTCCCCGGGTGGCGTTGGCTTTATTTTCGAGCCCCAGGCAATCAGCGAACTGCCAGTCAGGCTGGGGTTTCCACACCGTGCGCGTCGGTTTCGAACCGGGGGATCGTTTTTTTCGTCTCTGGGTGGTTAGAGGTGTAGTGATACGGAGGCATTCCCAAACCGGGGATGGGGACTAGTCGTCCCCGGGTGAGGGGTTGTGGATTTATGTCGGGATTTCCGATCCGGGGATGATACTCTGTCGTCCCCGGGTGGCTCTGGCTTTGTATACGAGCCCCAGCCAATCAGCGATCGGCGGGTGTGGCTGGGGTTTTCACACCATGCGAGGCGGTGTCGACCCGGGGGACCTCGGTTTTCGCCCCCGGGCTGTTGGAATTGTAGATGTATGGAGGGATTTCCGAACCGGGGATGGGTCTCTATCGTCTCCGGGTGGCGCTGACTTTATTTTCGAGCCCCAGCCAATCAGCGATCGGCCGGTGGGGCTGGGGTTTCCACACCGTGCGGGGCGGTTTCGAGCCGGGGATCGATTTTTTCGTCCCCGGGTGGTCAGAGTTGTAGTGATACGGAGGCATTTCCAAATCGGGGATGGACACCAATCGTTCCCGGGTGAGGGGTCGTGGATTTATGGTGGGAATCCCGATTCGGGGATGATACACTGTCGTCCCCGGGTGGCTCTGGCTTTGTATACGCGCCCCAGCCAATCAGCGATCGGCCGGTTTGGCTGGGGTTTCCACACCATGCGAGGCAGTGTCGACCCGGGGGACCTCGGTTTTCGTCTCCGGGCTGTTGGAGTTGTAGATGTATAGAGGGATTCCCGAACCGGGATGGGGCCGTATCGTCCCCGGGTGGCGCTGGCTATATTTTTGAGCCCCAGCCAATCAGCGATCGGACGATGGGGCTGGGGTTTCCACACCGTGCGGGGCGGTTTCGAGCCGGGAGATCACTATTTTCGTCCCCGGGGGGGTGGAGTTGTAGAGATACGGAGGGATTTCCGAACCGGGGATGGGGCCCTATCGTCCCCGGGTGCGGCGGGACTGGGGGGTTCCCTCGAGGGGCAACTCCCGCCGCGCGCGCCGCGGCCCCTGATTGGCCGGGGGCGGTATTCATTCCAAGCACCAGCCAATCAGCGATCGGCCGGTGGGGCTGGGGTTTCCACACCGTGCGGGGCGGTTTTGAGCCGGGGGATCGTTTGTTTTCGTCCCCGGGTGGTCGGAGTTGTAGTGATACGGAGGTATTTACAAACCGGGGATGGGGACTAGTCGTCCCAGGGTGAGGGGTTGTGGATTTATGGTGGGATTTCCAATCCGGGGATGATACTCTGTCGTGCCCGGGTGGCTCTGGCTTTGTATACGAGCCCCAGCCAATCCGCGATCGGCGGGTGTGGCTGGGGCTTCCACACCATGCGAGGCGGTGTCGACCCCGGGGACCTCGGTTTTCGTCCCCGGGCTGTTGGAGTTGTAGATGTATGGAGGGATTTCCGAACCGGGGATAGGGCCCTATCGTCCCTGGGTGGCGCCGCCTTTATTTTCGAGCCCCAGCCAATCAGCGATCGGCCGGTGGGGCTGGGGTTTCCACGCCGTGCGGGGCGGTTTCGACCCCGAGGGTCGTTTTTTTTCGTCCCCGGGTGGTTGGAGTTGTAGAGATACGGAGGGATGTACGAACCGGGGATGGGGCCCTATCGTCCCCGGGTGCGGTGGGACTGACGGTTCCCCCGAGGGGCAACTTCCGCCGCGCGCGCCGCGGCCCCTGATTGGCCAAGGTCGGGCTGGGGGCCCCCCTCGACCAATGGGCGCCGGGCTCGGAAAACGCAGGGAACCCAATGTATTCCTTATCATGTTATATTGTGTCTGATCTGGTTGTCTTGGGTTGTCGCTTGATCCAAGCGAGCCGACGGATTTGGCCAGTAGGACGGGTCACGAGCATGGAGTAGCGTTCCATGTGTCGGATATGCAAGCGTTTCGTGCCAGTGACTCAGTCTCAGCGCTCATTTCAGAGGTTCACAGTGCGCAAGTTCATAGGTTCAGAGTTTGAGAGTTTTTCGTGCTTTCCAAGTGATCGACATACCCCAGTTCCCCAGAACCCACGCACGATGGTCGATCTCCTCCTATGCTATCCCTCCGAAGTCCTGCAACTCCGGGTCATTTACTAAAAGATGGAATAATGTCTCCTGCTGGCCGTGACATCCCCCCACGTTCGATGTCTCCAGACCGAGACAACAGTCCGAGACAACGAACGTTTAAAAACCCGAAGAGCAGAAAAAAGCTCGTCAAGATAGCATATTTTTTTTTTTTTCTCCATCTCATTTATTATCTTCGCCCTTCCTTTCTCTCTCCTTCCTACTGTAGTCGTAACTCAGATCCGGGGTCACAAAGTAGGCTCCTCTCCCTCCTCCCCCACTACGGTTCTTGCCTTGCATTTTTATCGCGAGAAGATTTCAGCACTTTCTTCCCTCGTCGACTTGCGTCGGATTCCGCCTACCCACGCCACGAAGGCGCTCTCAGCAATTGGTTCCTTTTTATTTTTTCAAATAAAGACAAAATCTCTCACCACGGTGGGATTCGATCCCGGGTACCAATGATTGTAGTATTTGAAGCTGACCACTACTCTACCGGGGCGATAGGTAGGAAAAACAAATTAATTCTCCGCCTTTCACGGAGTATCTAGGTAAAGTATTTAAAACCCCAATGATTTCACAACCCCATCTCCCCGATGAACATTCCCGTGACCCATACGAGTATACGTATACCCTGTTAAATATCTCACAAGAACTAAAAAAGTCCGACGGTTACAGGTCAAAGAGCCTGATCGTTCAGAAAACCGTTTCGGACAACAACTGGCTACCTATATCGTATATAACACGCGTCAGGGTGCCACATTGGGTTGGGCCCACTGCGGCGTCGGTGTAACAAGCGGGAGCATGAAATATCCGCACCACCTACCTCTTGCCTACCTCAGTAATTTTCCGATGTTTTTCCGCTCCAAACTTGGCTGATACATATCTACTTACTTGTTGTATTATCTGCTGAATCGTACACATATCACCTGGCGGCAGGTATTATTTTTATTTGAATTATTATCCCTTCTATTATATTCGCCCTTCTTTTCTCTCTCCTTCCTATTAAATGTCGTAACTCAGATCTGGGGTCACAAAGTAGGCTCCTCTCCCTCCTCCCCCACTACGGTTCGTGCCTTGCATTTTTCTCGCGATAAGACTTGCCCTTTCTTCTCTCGTCGACTTGCGTCGAATTGTGCGTACCCATGCTACTATGACTAGGCGCTCTCAGCTGTTGATTCCGTTTTTTGTTTTTTTTTTGCAAATAAACTCCAAAGTTCCACTCACGTGAGACTCGATCCCCGGAAATAGGCGCTAAGAAGCGTTCGAGGGCATCTGGGCGACCGACCTCCATACTACGTGTCGCCATCATATAACCATATTACTAGTTACGTTAATTCGACTCCGAACAGCATGAGGCCTTTCTTTCATAGCCGTTCTTCACGGTTTTGACAGAGGGCTACTTGACTGCTCTGACAGAGAAGGAGCAGATCGCAGCATATATATCTTTATTTGATCCGCTGGTTTATCCGCTATGACATTTACTTGCTTTTACAGGGGAAACTGCTGTCGAGTTATTCATTTCACCAATAAAAAAACAAAAACAAAACTATTTGCAGTTCATACAGGTTCATACTACATTACTGCTGTGAAAACAAAAACAAATATGCAGTTCTTATTGGTTCATACTACATTATTACTGCTGTGCCCTGTAGGTAGATTCGTCTCCAAACACGCATATCCCAGAATCTGCGCATACTGTACACTGTATCCCAGAATAACCTCGCGTTCGACAATGGACGTGGCGTGGCGATTCTGGGTGATCTGCCAGTAGTACCGTTACGCGTATATCCCATACGCTGTTCACCAGCCAGCGCATATGCCACAAAAAGCTGTTCATCCTCTTTATATTTACCGTTACGCGCATATACCAGAAGCTGCGCATATCCCAGAACCTGTCATAAACTCGCGTTCGACATTGGACGCTGTAAATTATTTCTTCTGGGTGCTCTAACAGTAGTAGTACCATTACGCGGATATTCCAGAAGCTGTTCAACAACCAACGCATATCCCATAAACAAACTGTGCATCATCGGCTTTAAAACAAAAACAGTTCATCGGATTATTTACCGTTACGCGGACATCCCAGAAGCTGTGCATATCCCAGACGCTGCGACTCGCGTTGTACATTGGACATTCGCTGTTCATCGACCTGTTTTGGCAACAACAGTACGTTGGACGTTGAATGGTGATTCTGGGTGCAGTTTCTCATTACCAGCAAGCTCGCGTTCGACATTGGACATTGGACGGTAATTCTGAGTGCTCTGACAGATCCGATAGAACCCCCTTTCTCGCTAGAACATCGAGCGCCATACTTGGCACATCCTACCAGGGGTAGAATTAGTTGGTGTGAAACGTGCGCAATTGCACAAAATTCCTGAAACATCGGCTCTTGCGCACCACAAAAAGCAGTAGAAGTGCGGCTTGCCGCACATCGTTCTTAGGCCCCCGCACACGTTTTGGGCGCAGGCCGAAAAATGTGCGGGTCCATTTCGCCGTAGGAGAAAAACAAAATTGGGGGCTATTTCCGCCGCAGGCGAAAATATGTTGGGCCTCTTTTCGCCGCAGGCGAAAATATGTTGGGCCTTTTTTCGCCGCCTTGTCAGGTCAAACACTGGAACGAACGCGAAAAATATTTCGTTTTGGGTGGGATGATAGCGTTGTATAGCTGTTCTATAGCAGCAGCTGTTGTATAGCATATGAGATGGCGAAGGCGACTTTTCAGGGTGCTAGTGGAAAATTACGGTGACAAGGGGGCGAATCAATTGATTTCAACATGTTGATGATTCCTCAGAGTTGACCTGCGCACTGCCATCCATTGCAGTTATGTGGAGCAGGTTCTGTCTGTGCTTGTCTGTGTGTTATTTGCAAGACGAGCGAATGAGACGCACATTTTGAGCACATTTACGCACATACATCCAAACATTTGGCCTCCGGCGGTCCTCCGGGGGCCCCTGCGAAGGGCGCACCTCGCCTCCGGCTCGATGTGCGCTACGCGCACATGTTGCTGGAGCCCCTGCATCCTACAACTACTGCCTCTCGAACATACACGGGAGTCACATGGCGCAGTCGAGGATTTATTATTGCTCCAACTCCCCCGCCCCCGTGAGAAAGACCCACAAGGCCGGCTTTGTTGCGGGAGACATTGTCGAGTGGTACTGCAGTGGGCTGGTCACGCGGCTTGCCACATCCGTAGCTGGGTGTGCCAACTATAGGACCACCGGCTGCAACGCTTAATACGATGATTGTGTGGCCCTTCCTTCCCTCGTCGACTCGCGTCGAATTGCGCCTACCCATGCTATGCGCTCTCAGCAGTTTCACCACACGGTGGGGTTTTCTCGCTCTCTCGCAAGCGTAATCCAGTTCCGGGGTCACACAGCGAGCCTTTCTTCCCCCTCCCATCTACGGTTCGTGCGTTGCTTTTTCGTAGCGAGGAATACTGCGGTTAATTATTTCCTCGTCGACTCTCATCGAATTGCGCCTACCCACGCTATGCTGAATGTCGACGGATAGGAAGAACGGTCTCATGTGAAGAAAACAAACACGCGCCAAGCGCCCCCAGCACTTAGTTGATTATTTAGTTTTTGCAATATCAGAAATTAAAATAAATATTCCACGTATCAATCTTAGGTGCATTTTGAGCCTTTCGATCCCTCTGAGGCAGTGGAAGATTCGGAATGTATATCGCCTGGACGCGTGTTTCACAGCCAAGTAGTAACTCGACACAGAGTTGACTTGCGCCCACGAATGGAAATTAATATCTGCGCAGCAACCACACTTAGACGAAACAATGCACGACCGGTCACACTCTTTTTAAATACCGCTCCTACAGACAACCAGTACACCCACAGCAAGCTCCGGTCGAACGAACTACTCTTTTTGTACGTTCTTTGGTTTACTTACTTTTTGCAAACCAAAAGGCTTCGTATCAATCCGACAGCCCCTCCTGCAGCGAATGGTCTTGGGATCGCGTTCATTTAAGCGATACTCCGTCAGGCGCAGAAACCTTGTTGGGTGTAACGGCCAACGTAGTAGGGTAGAGGTTAGAGGGGCTCATCCAGGTGGGAGCACGGCAACAACATATGATATGATACGTACCTCTGTTATGGCATTATTACAAGTAGTAATTTTCTTGTATCGGAGGGAGTGTTTACTATGATCGATCAACGTTGAAACTCGAGAAAAGCAACGAATAGATGTTAGACGCCTCCCATTTATTTCTGATGAGGCACGAAAAAGTTTCCTGCTTTCTTCGTGACCTTTTCATGTCCAGAAACAGGGACATCTTGCGTGCTATCCACTCGTATCCAGAGTCAATGTGCTTTGTAGGCACTTGTCTTGTGATGGTACTGCTGCTGGAATAATGGTGTGGAAATGACGGTGGATACCTGTGGTAAGATGAATTGGGGTCGTATTGGTAATGTAATACGCATCTTAGATGAAAACCAGGGGTTTCCAAGGCGAGAGGCAACTCGAGAGCCTCGAGAGGCAACTCGAGCTTTGAGCCTTTCAGTTTTTCATCGTACAAAAAGAAATATATATATCACATATATACAGCCTCAGATTGTGTCCCCCTCATACGGGATGTACATCCTACATGAGGACATATAAAATCCGTAAGTACGCGCGATCGAAGTAATACACTCAGCTAGCAAAGATGAGCTTCGACGAAATCCTCGAGCTCACAGCTGTTGTTTAAAAAAAAAAAAAAAATACATATCTGTTCTTCATACATCTCTAATCAAACGAAACACGCGTCTAACGAATACCTGTTCAATAGGCAAACCTGGCAAGGGATACTCTGTCTCGTGTACCATTCCTACCTGTGATTTAACACTCGTGTATATACGTAACTATTTATTAAGGTCACTGCCCTGTAAACAATGTAAAATAAATTGCTCATTTAAGAACGTATTATGCTACACCAATCTGGACGGAAATAGATGGAGCGTGTAGCAGTGATACAAATATCGAAACGCTCCGTATATTTCCGCACCGAGTCATACACCGGGTACAGCAACAGAAGTAAATAGTAGTAGCAGGGGCTCTACTGCAGAGCTGTTGAAGTTGCTGACAAGGTACAGTAGTAGCAAGTAAAATCATTGATTGTTACTATGTTTGTTATGCCGTTTCACATCTGACAATGTCAAATGTGCACATTTAGGGCTTACAGTCTTTTCTTCCAGTGGTTCTAATTATACCATCTACATGTATATATAGACAAGGGAATTCAGCATCTAATGACTTCAGACATGAAAGGTATACGTATGGATGCCGTGAAAGTTGAAGGTCCGTGAAAAATAAAGGTCTCATATAATATTCACCAGTATCAAACGAGCATATTGTCCTGCACGGACCATATATATGTGCCAGTATCAAACGAGCTCCTTTCTTCTTGCTTCTGGCCGATACTAAAACAACGAACAGCAGTATGTAGGTATGCATCAGCAGGAGTACAACAACAGTACAGCAGTAGGATGCGGTTTTTCTGACCGCGTCAATGCACAATAAACTCTTCAGCCTTTTTCATCTACTACGCCGCATTATGAAAAAAACAACCACAAAGCGCGCTCGAAGAAAGTGTGCCATGGGGGTGCGCGTGCAGTGTGGGCGCAATTGCCACCACTACTGCGAGTAGTGTTGTTCTTATTTATTATCGTTATGCATTTCGAATTCAGTTTACTGTTATCGTGCTGACCACGGCGTGGTGGTGTGGTGGCTTAGGCGACCATCATCAGTTTTCCCACCGAAAAATCACTATCCGAATTGACATATTCTTGTATTCCACCGTTGGGGAAAATTTCACCCTGTATTACCCCGACGCCAATCGGAATATTATTGAATGTAGTTACACCGGTCGATATTTTAGGCTGTCCTGGGCACTACATCACACCCCCTCTCCCCCGACATACACACCACAAGACCACCACAACAACACGGCAGCCAACCTACCGCCGCTGACCACCGTCGTCACTCAATTGCTGCCCATTACAAACAGAACCATGTTCAAATCTTGGGCTATGATGGGATCTACTTTGCTGGCGTTGGGCGCCTTGTCCACTGTTAGGTCAGTCTTCTTTTTGTTTTTTCTTGTTTGTGTCTTCTTGGTTGTCTCTCCGACGCGTGCTGCTACTGTGGTAGAGGTAAGGAGAGGGTAGTAGGGGCACAGCACGTTTGGGCCAAATGTTTATTATGCCTCACTAACATACTCCTCAGCTGGGGGACTACTGCTGCACTCGATTTTCCCCGGAAATACCTTAATTATTCGTTTGTGTTTTACGATATACCTGGGTATATATATATTGTCCTTCCCCTTTAGCTCGAGTGGTTACTTATTTAATTTCATCTCCCTCGCCCAAACTATTGCCTACATTATAAAAATAAGATACAGCGCATTCTGGCAACAACACATTTGACTTTACATACAGTAGAGGCCTGGAACTGCCTCCGTCAGGTTGCATGCTCAGTCAATTTTCTCAAGGTGACGTTTAGGGCGGGTAAGGTATAGAGCTCCTCAAGCGAGGGGCCTCGGGGAAAAATAGGTGCACCAGTATGAACAGGACACAACAGAGAGAAGTACCAGGTGCGTATAGTCCATGCAGGTGAATAATTTTTAGAAAAAAACGACCTCGACAGTACACATTTTCTAGAGGTAAGAGCATAGCTGTGACTCCAAAAAACACTCCTTTATCGCCCATCTCCTCGCGAAGGGGAAGTGGATTCATTTTTATTATATTTTTGTTCTTCGACTCTTTATGACCAATATACCTGAAAAGGGGGATTCCATTCCCATTTGGTGTGCTGTTTTAACAAGCTATATCTGATGGCGGATTTCGATGGGTTTGTGAAATCGCAAAGTGGAACTTTTTCCCGTTTGAAACAAAAATAACTTTCGACGAAGAAAACCGACAAAAACCGTGTCCGGGATGTCACACGCAGATCATTCGTTCGTGAAAGCCACCCAGCCAACCTAAACAAAACGGGCGGGAAACGATTCCGCTCGTCATTCTACGGACGGAACCTGATTTCGTTTTTATATAAAACGCAAGTCCGATGAGATATTCATGGTTTTGTGAAAGTAGCTGATCTTGGCCCTTGGCAAGCTGCAACTTACTTGATTTTAAAGTTGGCGAACAAAAACAAAATGCCAAAACCTTAAGTGTTCGCTCGGTCTTGGTGACCACGACTATAGCAGCAGTATCGCCCAATTCGTCGTATTTCAAACGCTATGACCTGAAACATTAATGGCTAAATTATACTGCATGGACCATATGTACTACTGTTGTATACGCGTAGACGTACTCTTTTTTGCGAGCTGCGTGTGATACTTCGATCGCGTGTGCTAGGAGTCGCATAATACGCAGTGCTTCTGCCCGCCTTTTGCCAGTTACAGATAAAGTATACCAGGTACCAGTTACGACCAGGTAGGTGTAGTACCAGATACACAGCAGCACAGTAGGTAAAGTAGTAATACCATACAGATAAAGCTCTATAAATGGAGCTACACAGCTACAACAGCAGTACGGAAGCACAGCAGCAGCAGTCTACAAAATGAGTGTACATCAATACTATTAATAGCAGCAGTAAAGTGAGGCTTTTGGAAACACGCGTATTGTATAGCAGAGCGCTTACACTATACCGGTACGCCCCCGACTTTCGAGCGGCGAGGGGAACAAAGCAGTAGTAGTAGCGCAACAACACTAGTTTCCGATCTATGTGTGTATCACATGTACACGTCCGTGTGTCCTTCCTGGGCATGCTATACGTAGTGCACACAGCATGGCAAGAAAGAGAACACTGCAGTATTATACCCCGGCGCTATTATAGCTCGTCTGCAGTACTTCCACTCCGTACGAACTGCATTTTATTTGTTGTTCTCCTCCTGTTCTCTGCTCCCCCACAGGGCGGCCTGCGACGCCCTGGACAACTTCCTGAACGTCCCTTCGCCCTTGACCCGAGACACCACCATTACCCTGGACGTGGGAGTCATCGAGTGCGAGCACCTGGATGTGGACTCGAATAGCATGGAAGTGGAGCTGGTCGTCATCGAAGGCGGTACTCTCACCATCAAAAGCGACAACGCCGTGCAGTAAGAATACGAGTGACTGTGTTGCTTACCGTATGCAGGATATATTCTACAGTAGCTCCTGAAATGTAATATCATGCAGTATAATTATAATAATACGCGTACATACATACAGTCGGATATTAGTACTGCTGTTGGTGCTTTCCTTTTGGGTTTCTTCTTATTTGTGGCCATGTTTATGAGTGCTCGACGCGACCGAAGAATATCCTGGCGACCCCTGTTGACTATGTTTTAAATATACAAACGGAGGGGGTCCACGCGAGTCTGAACACCAGACAACACATTACCCTCGCCTGCCCCTATATACATATGTACATTGGAGGGCCGGAAAAACAATAAAACATCAAGGGGGCTCGACAAAAAGAGGAAACGACGTACTACACACCCTCCCAGTTTCAAAATGAAAAACGAACCAGAAACAACAGAACAAACACAAATATAGGAGGCTCGGCAAAAAGAACAAATGACCTACACTCCCTCCCAGTGTCGAAATGAGAAAGAAACCAGTTCGTTGGGATCTGTAGGAAAAAAAAACGAATAACGACCTGTTTGTAGTGTTTTTTATTTTACTTGGTTTTAGCATACCGCCCTCTGTTGGGGTCTCACAAACGGTTACGTAGTGGGTTGTCGGAAGAGTTTCTTTGGTCGTGGACTCCCTGTACACACCCAATTTCTCTCGGCGCTTTTTCGTCTTTCTCACACGCCGGCACACGCTGCTCTAAATACGTGTCTCTGGCACCCACTGCATGATTACCTGGCTTTCAACGTTCTTGTTCTGGCTTTTTTATATATGCCAAGTGTGTGCTTTGGAAGGCAACGTGAAAAATACAAGAACAAAAACACTAACAACGTAGATAAATTACGACTACACTGTGCTTAATGAACACTCACTACACGCAAATTGTTTGGGACACCTACTGGGAGATAGTGTAGGACAATGTCTCCCGTAGAGAGAGAGTTATCACATCCACGTTTAAACCCAAAAAGCGAGAAGGGAAAGTGATAGGAGCTACTCGTGCGGAGTCCTGTCATTTGGATTGCCTTTCCTTCATTTGTTTTCATCATCTCATCATCACGAGTGTTCTTGACAGACACTCGGTGACACCTCTGCATCTCTGTTCACAGAGACAGAGTCTCGACACGCATCATGATGTCAGAATATAAGCCTCGGCATGCACATGTATTACAGGTTATGAGCCTCGACACGCATCATTTGGTTACGCTCGCACTGCGACAAGCGAAGTGCTCGCACACTCTGTCACTCCTCGTCTTCTTCTCTCCTCTGAACACCTCAGCTCATCAACACAATAACTTCCCTTGGAGCACCATTTGTTTGTAGACGATTTCGGAGCTGAAGCCCACGCAGCAAACAGTTAGTCGTCCCCGACTGACAGCGCTTTAACATGTCTCACGGATGTAGGTACACCTTTCGAATCACAGAATTTATACCGCAGGTATCGCATTGTTATTTTCAGTTTGTTACGCCTTGCGTGTCGACCGCCCTTGATGCCTTGTACTTGCGCGTCTGTCCCCCGGGTCCCGCTGGAATCGTGCGTAGGTGAATGGATTTGATTGGTTTACACGCAAGCATGACGACTTGCTACGTCTCGCTATTCTCCTGTGTGTCTTGTCTTCTATTATCCGGTGCTGGTTTGTGCGAGGGTGGGTGCACCGAAATATACGTTAACTTTTGGTCGGGTATCAACGAATATGTGTTCGTCAAAATGGGAGACGCGACTGATGTTCAAAACCAGCACGTGGCACACATCGTACAAATATGCCCCTAACGAAACAAGGACAGAGCATTGGTGATCATCATTAATCTTTTGTTCGAGGTGCCCCCGTTCGATTTCCCCTCCGCGATATTTGTAACAACCCGATCTTAATCAGCCGCAATTGAATCTCGGTTTGTCCTACCTCCAGGTTTATCAACGTGGCATTCCTCATTATGCCTGGGGCCGCACTCGTGTTCGACATGCCCGAAACCCGATTCGGGCCTAATGATGTAAGCCGCGGTAAATTCGCCAGTCGCAAGCAGTGGTGGTCCAGTATTGCTAGGATACGGAGAGTTGAGCAAGAAGGGAAACTATTGCTCTTGTGTGTATTATGAGAACGTTATCGCAACGGTTAGCACGACGCACCACGAAAGTTTTCGCTTTTTTTTTTCCCGTACACTGAGAAACATGACACTTCCGGCGGTATAAGTGCAATCTACGGGAAAAGCTATGTTGTATAATTCGTGCTCACAGCATGGCGTCATTGTATGCCCCAAAGCCGTATCACGGGTCTGTACCATGTCAGACCATCGCCCCGGGATCGTCGTGCGCCCACGAACGCTGTGTCGTTCCCCTTAAACGCTAGAAAAACGTGCAAGCTGACGGTCTTATTCCGCGCTTTCCGCCACCTGCCGTTCCGATGTGTTGTCATGCCGGTGTAGAGATCGTCGTTTGACTTTCCTCGGGGAAATCTGTTAGAGGTACGCGGCGGAACCAGCCTCACGTTCAACGGGGACCTCACAATCCAGGATGTCAGCGACGTAAACATCGTCATTGACAACTCTGGAGACCTAGAGTGAGTATTTTCGGTAGGTCACCCCTCACACCGTTGTCCGCCTTGTCCCCAGTCTATATATATAGTAGGGGCAACTAGCAGTGTGGACCTTGAACTTTGGTAAGCGTGAAAGCTGCTCGCAAGATGAGTTGCCAAACCCTCACGAGGATGCCGCTGGGCCGGTTCTCGGTCGACATCACCTACTGTAGACCGTCATGCTGCCGTTGTACATTACCTAAAGGGTTCGGTAACTCTTCGGTGGCTTTGATACCCTAGCAATAACACCGGAGCAGCCTTTTGGTTTGCCGCGACACAATGTGGTAGAAAAGCCGCTGCATTTGTTTTTGGGGGAGAACTTCTGGGCATGCCGTGAGTCCTTGGTAGACAGGCAGACATACATATAGTGTTGTTACCGTTATGGCGTATCTTGCTTGAAGCGAGTTGCAAAGGGCGTATACATTCACACCTAGGATTCGCTGATGTGCAGCCAACGGCATCAACCCTCTGGGCTACTCGTTTGTCAGCCACGTTGATGTGCGGCTAGGGCGTACTACGGCCGCCCCGGTGGTCTAACAGGTAACCACGAAGCCTTTTAGGTTGGAGGTCGAGCGTTCGAGTCTCCGTATTGAGATTTGTATCATCAAATGACACCAACTGTCGAGAGCGCATACTATAGCGTGGGTTAGCAACGTCGACGAGAGTTGACGAGGGAAGAAAATGCTAAAATATTCTAGCGATAAAAACGCAACGCAAGTGCCGTAGTGGGGGAGAAGGGACAAGAGCCTACTCTGTGACCCCGGATCTGAGTTACGACTAGGAAAGAGAGAGAAAGGAAGGGCGAAGATAATAAATGAAATGGAAAACAACAAAAATCAACACCCTGACCCCCTCGCAAGGGTTTGCGCGTATACTAAAGCCGAGGAAATGATCGGACGTACATATCATAGCCGGTTGTTCAGTGCACCTCATAGATCTCTATTATACGGTATTCCGTGAAGACGCAAACCGAGGTGAACCCCCATATGGTCTGGGGCTCTGGTGCCGGTGGTGTTTGGCTCTGGTTAAGAAAATGCCTGTTTTAATGAGCAACCTGGCCTCCCTCTGTGGTGACTTACATGCGTGTCTGTGCGGCAGGTTCAAGAAGACGATGCTTATCGAGAATAGCGAGAATGCGATCCCGGAAAACTCTGGTACCATAAAGTGAGAGCGAAATCGATCGATCGTATAGAGACGGTTAGGCGCCCAGCCCTCAACGGATCCATACAGAGTATCTGTTCGACTCGCGTTTTTGTGCGGGCGCAAAACGGGTGGAGACGTGGTTGCAGTACGACTTGCGCCAGCGGGAAAACGCGTTCGAATGCATGCAGCGCGCTTGGCATGAACGCCGCGCTCGAAACTCTAGCTGAAGGACCGCATGCCCGCATGTCGCCCCTCAGTAAGGCTTAACCGAGTTGCACCGCAGCGCGGCTCACTCAATGCGGTTCTGGATATCGACAGCACAAGACGGAAGGCCTAGGTGACCTTCTATAAATCGGTTTGTTTTTAAACGTGGCCAATCTGAAAATATTGTTTTCCCTCTTGAACCTGGCCTGTGACCGCATCTTTGATTGGGCAGGTTCCGCGGCGATGCTACGTTCAGAGGAAATGATGGCCTCGGTATCGATAACGTCAATGGTGGATTCGTGAGGTCAGTGTGTACGGCTTTGTTATTCCGTTGTCTTCAGTTCGTCCTTTGAGTTACGGTGTAGATGCCGTCACTGAATGTTTGCCAGTATTTCCGCCCCTTGTCACCAGGACTAACGCAACCAACAATTGTGTGACGGGTCGTGATTGTGCCAGGTTCTCAGAGACCGCGACGTTCGACAACAACGGACGTCAGTTGGAAGGCTTTGATGGCTGCAACATCCAGAATGACGCCACCTCCAAGATGAGGTGTCGATACACTTGTTTTACCACACAGCGAAACGTTGTAAATTGGCTTTTCCACCCACCTCCATCTATTCCTCAAGTCTACGACGCTGAGCGCATAACATTTCGTGTGTTATGCTAAGTTGTACGACGTTTTAGTTTTTTCGTTGTCTGCAGAGGTTGCTTTCAGCGCTTTCACGCAGCTCTAGAAGTGGTGCGCTGTGGGTTACTCGATACACGGAATACCAGATTGCGCGAACTAGTGCAAGGGGACAAGCAATGCTTTTCTCCGTTACGTCCGCGTAACATATGTGACCGACTAACATATATCTGGACATCTGAGTTGTATCCCTGCACCCTGGACAACTTCTACATCTCGAGAGAACGAAACAACATCCCCTCCAGTTTCCAGAATTGTCAGGTGTACCGGGTCCACATCCTATCACCGTTTTTGCCGGCCATGACTGCCCTTTAAATTGCCACCTAGCACAATACGTGTCTGGATTGTACTCCTTCCATGAAAGTGTAGAGGTGGATATGTCAGGGCAACAAGAGTAACAAACCCCACCCGCAGCAGCTCGATTCCAGACATACGTTTAGCACTCGCCGCCACCTCGCTCGCTCACCTACGTGTAAGGGACGTCGTCCTCATCGCTCGGGTTTGGGTGCTCGTTTCCTAATATGAAGCCTTGCCGTCTGTTTGCAGCTTCCGAGGAGACGCAACGTTCATCAACACCAGATGCAGGGGCTCCGAAGGCTCGCCGGTATACAACGTCGGAATCATGAAGTGAGCCGTGTTCCTTGCTTTCGGCTGCCCGCCCAATGAGTCGAGTATGTTAATCACAACGCTATTCGGGTTGTCTGCGGCAGACTACTCCACCCAACAACGGTGTAGTGGGTGATCGATCATTCAGCTGACACCCGTATTGGGTGCGATACATCGTATCAGTACTGTTTAGTGAATTTCAGCAAGGACTGATAATATAACGCTATTCGAGCGAATCATGTGTATTTATTAAATACTTACGAGCGGCAACGCACAGCCGGCCAGATCGTTCACATATATTGCCCTGTCGCAACAGTTGAGTCAAATGTCATGGTTCGAACTCGGTGGGATATGGTCATTTCATATATCACTGGGATGTGTAGAGCAAGTCACCCTTTTTGCTTCGACTCATAGCACGTGGAGATCCAGTCCACGACCTGTCACTGAACCCCTTTAACTATGCTGTGCCCAAAACCCATAGCTTCTACGGGAAGGCGTTCTTCGAAGACAACAACTCTCAGAACAATGGTGGCGCTCTTCTGAACGACGCTGGATCAATAACGTGAGCGCACCGCGTTTCGGTGGGCGTGAATCTCGCGTTCTCGTTTGACGTGACACGAATATGGTAGCGGTTTCGCTTGCTTGCATTTTTTCACTGAAACGGCAACTGTGTGTCGATCGCAGTGTTGCCGTCGCCCACATGTGGAATGACCTGGTGGCAGCTTACATTTGACGTAACCGAAGTGGGTATCCATATCGATATCGCCCGGGTGCAATATTACTCGGCATCGTGCTCGAGCCTAAACGATTTTTTTTCCGTGATTTATCGGACCCACGGGTCATGTATACTCCTTCCCGACATGTGTTCTCCGCAAATTCTCTGCTCTTTCTCTGCATGCGTGACACGCCCAATAATAATGTTTTACTTGGTGGTACCAGCTTCCGGAGCGACGTGCAATTCAACAACAACGAGGCAGGCGAATTCGGTGGTGGTATCGCTGTCGATGGTGGAGACGTCAGGTGAGTGATGCGGAACGTTCATTCGGATAGCGACGAAAGCATTTCAATACAGTTGATCCCGAATAATGCAACTATGTATGTACGTAAGGACGGAGACCGTCGGTTCCCGGCGGTGCAGTTGGGGGTTGACCTCTCACCGGTAGTTGGGCGCGGGAGGCCAAACACGTTTCATTCACTGTTTAAACTCGCGCCAATGCGTCCACTGTCGTGATGTTCACGGTTGTAGCTTCAGATGTGGTATAATCGCCGCGAGTAAATACCTAAGGCATACATGTGCGTTCCATTGAAACATCCCTTGGTGAAATCCGCGATCTGGGCTTACTCGCCCCGCACCGCCACTTCGTTCGAGGGAAATTGTTCGCTTAGCTTTGCACTGCAAACCTTCCTTGGCAACAGACGTCAAGTACGTGTGCTTTTAGTGACCAGTAAGGTGTTGACATATTGTTTTGTCACAATTTGCGTCACGGGTAACCGTACTTCGCCCGATTAAGTCGTTAGCATTTTACATGTACCACGTTTCGCACAATTTCGCCAAGTACATGCCAATGTAAGCCATCACAAGCAGAAAATCGGCAATTGTTTCGACGCGATTCTCTGGCGTGACAGGTTCCAGAAGGCGGTGTCGTTTAGCGGTAACAGAGCCCTTTCTGGTGGCGCCTTCGCTGTCCTAGTTCGCAGGGATCCCAGAACGTGAGTACTTCAGTTCGGAAGCACTGCAGTAGTAGTATTCATATATGTTTAAAGACGGGCAAGCTATAACCAGGTGCTTCTTCATCCGTGTACTCTAGTTGGCAGCTTGCGGTATCAATGCTCCGCAGCAGAGCTATGCAAGTGGCGGTTTTGGGTGTTTAATGTGCATGATGGTCTTGTGCAAGTGAACTGGAAGTCGTGTAAGTTGCGCTTCAACAAACTGTTGTGTCGCAAACGGTATCAAGATGTTTTACCTGAGGCACCGTCAATAGTGTAGAACCTACGGGGCATCCTCGGCTGGACTTTACTGTTTCTTTGCCTGGGGTCGCAAAGTCGTTGCGTATGTTGTATTTGCACGTACGTGCACGCAAGTACTCTTATAGAGGTTAGCACAAAAACAGTATAATTCCGTTAAACTCTCCAGCAGAGGAAGTATTCTGGGGGTACGGCAAGTGTAAGCCTGCGGGCCGAGCACCTACTTCATGTTGTAGGATCGTCCGCAGAATGCATTGTGTTGTTTATGTTAGTTTCGGAGTGGACAATATTGAGCGCAGTAGCGAAGGAGAGTACTCCTTGGAACGATATGTACACGAGCTGTAATAATGATGAATAAGATACCCTGTGGAGCAACGTTCCATCTACAGTAGAACCTTGCATAGTACATACGATATTGACAAGCGAAATCGGATTCACGTTTGGAACGACATTTGACTAAATACATTATCGAGGATGGAACATAATACACGTCGTTCGTTGGACCTTGGAACGTCGTTTCTTCAACAGTCCTAGTGCATGGACCAAGGGTTCTGTCACTCTAGCTGCATCCATCAAGGTGTCTTGTTAATTAGATATGTCCATGTCCTGCACCAGAGCCTGGCAACTTTCAACTAAAGCAGTAAATCGTGCCACTTGCGGTTCGACGAATAGTTGCGCCCCAACACGTTTGAAGTATTGTGTTAACAGGGGACGGTTAGGTTGCAGCAAGCAGTTTCAACGAGCAGGTTCTATGCACATCGGGGCAACGGGGGTGCGTTTCGCTCTCTCCGAGTGCTACTCTCGTTCACACCCCGCACCTTATCGGTAGGCCTCGGTCAGTTTTGCCTCATATCGGCCCCGAGTGCTACCTGGTACCTCATACACACAACACAACCGCCTTACACGCCATCAGCGCAGTGTGGGCTGTCTGCCAAATGTCCCGCGCTAGCCTCCAACTCTCGTTGCACTACTTTAGAGTATGTTGAAAAGTCCCTGATCTAACGGCAGGTGGTCCCATTGGTGTCTTCAATATTGTGCGATAGCCTACGCATAGTTCCCGGAACGGAACTTTTCACCAACTCCTTTGCTGCTAGGAAGGACACTGTATGATGATTGTGATCCTGCAACACGCGTGGCGTCCCCCATGGTCGCGCCGTCTTTGTCTTGCGCAGTGGCGAGGTGGTCGATTCTGGCGTCGGTTCGCTTACCTTTGAGAAGCCGTCCGACGTGACATTCGAGGACAACACCGTCGATACCGAATTCAGGGTAAGTCGTCGGTCCGTCCGGTGTACGGCGGAGTTAATCGTGCCCGTGTTTCACCATGTTGGAGAGGAATGTTGATGCCCATCGGGCATCCCGAATTCGCGTTCAATCGAGACTGCACCGTTCATGCTTGTCTATGACTGCCCGTGTGACACGCATGCATTGAACACCCCTGGTATGTAGTATGCCACATAAGGTTTATTCCTACGCGTGCTGGTTGATTGTTCACGGTCATGATCTTACCTTGTGTCCGACACGACTTGAGCTTTGGGTTCTACTGAACCTTTCTCCAACCAAGTTGCTTTGGGCACAACCCTCATCGGCCCACCTCATCGCGTGTCGTTGGTTTCCGCGCAGGACGACGACGACTGCACCGTGGGCGAAGTTGAGGAGGGAACCACGCTGATTGGCTTCCCCGGTGATGACGTCTGCGTCGCAGCTACGTAACCCGTCATGCGCAACACTTCGGGCGGAATATGTTCGGGATGCATCTTGTGCGTCTTCGAATTTGGTGCCTGCGTCGTTTGGCCTATTTGGTCAAGCTACAAAAGTTTGACACGTGGTTCAACACGTTGTATTCGGCGTGTTCAACAACCCAAACATAACATTATATACATTTGTTGCTCATATCGCTGGAAGCGCGAGTGCGTGGGGTAACAAATTCACTTGGAAATTGTCCAAACAGAGGTGGAGGCCGCTGAGCTTGAAAGCTCCTGTGAGTTGAGAAGGAAAACATACTGCCTATAAGAATGTACACTAGGTGCATATATATGCATGTGTGTGTTTGACAGGGTCCTGGCTGTTGTTTGCATCGGACAAAACTCCGGTCAACGATGGCCGCCGTTTTATGCGGCATGTATACTGTTTGCAGCTATATATCCGTATTGAAGGCGATGCTTGCAATACGAAAGAAGCTACCCGTTTTCTGTGAGTCGCACGTAATATATATATATCGATGGCGATGGAGATGTGTGTTGTAGGTGGATCTTGATTAATCCGATCAATTCCGGTCTAGGATATCTATACAATATCTTGGAGGGGGGGGGGGGGGGGTTGCTGTCGTTAACACGTTTTCGTAGGAATGTAATCAACACGTGTTGATGTCGTGTAGCACGTTTAAAACGCCCACGTGCTAATCGGCATGCCCCTTGTGTTGAGAAAACACATATTATGCTACTACACTCCTTAGCCGTAACTGGTATTCGTACAGCAGTAGAGCGCTGCTCACGCGTAGTGGCTGCTTCACGCGAAGCTGATCTAAGACTAAGCAGCCCCCTCGTTCATGACATTTCGGAGTTACCGTAGGGACCCTTGGCATGGTCAACTCTATGCAACAAAAAGGTGAAGTAAAGTCTGACTCGGGAATTGCGGTTACCAGAGTAACGTGTTTGCGTTTTGTCTGTCAAGTAAAGTGGTCTGGGAGCTAGACTGGAGTCATGCTAAGCCTTGACCGTCTTTTTCTGGACCCGATAGAGTGCTGCGAGAAGTGATATGACGAAGTACGCGTGGAGGTGGAGTCGTCATCGAGGCTCCTCGGAAGAACACCTCCTGGACCATTCTACGTATGGGAAAAGGGCGGAGTGATTTCGAATTGAAATGTTTCTGACTGATGGAGCTATGATATTACAAATAACAACGAGGCACTGCCCAATATACTTGGAATCCCATTCATGTTTCTATATGGTATTCGTCACTTTCGTAAGCCATGGGGCTGCTAATCTGGTTGTGTGTATAATTGTTCCCAACGTCGTTTTATATGGGTGAGGTGTTCCACCCCTCATGTAAGGGGCCTCAGACAACATTGTGTGTGCACCTCTCATATGGTAGCATGCGTGTCCTTGTCCCCCCTCGGCGGCATTCACCAGTACCACTGCCGTCTCCGCCGCCACTGCCAATGCTGCCTCGGAGAAAGCCGCGATGCAAAATACTGAACGCCTTGACAGTCTGGTTCGGCAAACGTCAAACCACAGAAGTCACCCTTGCTTTATGATTGCTGTTTGAGACCGATCGAGACTCAATTTCGCAGTGACCTCCCTCTGATGTATACAGGATAATCGTTTATCTGGGGGTTTGTTGATTCAACCTCGGGCGCATGACAGACCCTTACACAGGCGGACAGGGTCAAGGTGCTGGAGCGTCCCTCATGTAAACATAAACCATGTAGCTTAGTGTATATATATTATCGGACCTCGCAGTAGACCTCGAAGAGGAGTCAAGAAAGCAAGGTACCCAGCAAGCACGAGACCACACAAATGGAGAAAGCCTCATCAAGTACATGAACTCCCTAATATATGTAACCGGCATCGTACCTGTGGTATATATTGCAAGAAAAATCAATATCCTCCCTGCTTTGCAATTGATACCGTGCAGCACCCCACATCCGCAGTATGCATACCGAACCGGTGTACAGTCCCATCAACTAATATCCTCCCTGCACAGTGATCAGTATGACAATAATACATCATAATAGCATGGTTACACCTCATAGCCGTCCCGGAAACCGGAAGTCAATATCCAGACTCAATATCACAAAATCTCAAATTCAAAGCCAAGTACCGAACACCACAAGATTAATAAAACCCTCAAGCAAATTCAAAGTACCGAATACAATAAATTCAAGCAAATTCATTCAAATTCATATACCAAAATCTATACCATACTGGCTCAAACTTCAACAATCTTTCAATACACCCAGCTGTCGCAACTAGGGACATCAGTCCGCGATAATCAAGCGGTCAACAGCTCGGTTTAAGTAGGTCGACACAAGTTTACCGCAGAAGTGCTAACTTCAGAGCCAATGTACGTGCAAGATTCCCAATACCTGAAAGATCCTCATAACAAACCTTAATACCGTACAATCTATGCACTATTTTAATCAGTAAACAGGTAGAATTTTCAATACCCACAAACCATCAAATAAAAACCACAACCCAACCTTAACCCCGCAAACCCAATCTGAAACCCAATCAAAATCCTCCATTCTCAAATCCTCGTTCAGTCAACCAGTCAATCGGGCAATGTATTACGTGCATACCAGAGGGCGTATCTATTACGAAGTGCCAAAAGGAAGTCTCAGTAATTTCAAATCAATCTCGACGAAGTGAGCAACACAATGTTATTCATGTAACATCTCGGGAATTTTCCAGGAAACGGCCTACTAGTAGCCTTGTACACCCTGTGCCCAGCCTCGGGACATTGTCAATATACAATCTCACCATCCCCCTTTCACACGCAAACGTAATCTATCCGACCGCGTGCTATGGTTTCAAGCTTGCAGCAGTAGTTATTTATGCCAACTTATCATCGGTGTAACATGATTTCCCTTGTCACGAACTGCTGGTATAATCAAGAACCTTCGAGCGATTTTCCACACAAGGAAAGTTGATGCATGACAGGGTGAGAACCCGGGTGCATGACAAACGTTGAAGTGTACTATTTTATGACCGAACAACAATGACTCAAGAACAGCATTTTAACCAACCAATAGCGATGCGCAGAAAGACAAAACCTATACATGTATTCATCAAGATTCGAATACCGTGCTCAGACAGGTGAAAGTACATATTTCATATCGCCAACAAAGAGCACAGTCACTGATATGTGATTAGGTGTTAAATCACCTACCCCGCTTATACTCTTCCTGCTTTAAGTACGTGCATAGCACGTGCTACATAATTATTGATCAGAACCATCTCGTACCTATAACTGATCCGCTACGAGGGAGGGAGGGGGGGAAGGGCGGAAGAGCATACATACAGCAGTCAATCTGCAATCGCCAAAACAATATGTTCACTCTGTATCAATACTCCATTGCATTGCATATTCACATCATATCACAACGCCTCAGGATATTCCCACGTCGTACCAATCATTATAACCTCATCTGGGCAGTTGTACGTTCGCAGTTGCTTTGTTCCTGGTACCTGCATACCTGGTATAACGAAGTGCCTTATAAGTATGCATGGGGGCCGTACGACCTTCACGATCATAAAACTGTTCGCACACAGAGCACTACCGTTTATATCAGGTACATAAGATAAGTAGCACAGCAGGAAATTTAATTTTCTGCCACTCCCCCATCCTACTACTCGTCAACCAACTATCACCAATCTCTACGTGCCAGCCCAAATATTTGGACGACAGAGGGAGAGAGGGACGGAAGGAGGGAAAGGGGGGGACATTTATTTCTACTCCTGCGGCATTTCTTCCAAGCTCAAAATAATTATCCAACTGCGATTCTCCAGCACTCTGGTACCAGGGTACGTATTTACGTACACGGCCATACGCCCATAAACCACGAAAAGCACCTTGCGCTCATACCTGGTATACTCACAGCAGTATAGTACTTCTCGTAAAACAGCAAGTACATCGCAGACAGACAGATACGGCAGTACAGCTATATGAGCACGTGTTTCATGTCATCTTCCCCTCCTGGTTTCGACATAAAACCCGTATTTGTTGTACTATGCACGCTGGCTATACCGCTGCTACTCGTATCAAGAAGTAGTTCAGCGCAGCAGTACGACAGCACTTTAGCACAGCATTCAAGAAGAAGCGAGCACGGCATCGAAGTAAAGCACACAACCGAAACATAATGTTGTCGGCTCGTCAAGTGCTCGTCACGAGTGTGCTCAATAATATCACGAGTGCATCATATATTATCCTCCCCAAGCCCTAAGCCAGGTACGTAGTCTATCACCCCGCGCCAAGAACGCAAGACAATAGAACCAACTACTCGTTTTCAGTATAATAATAGATGGTCAACGAGCCTACTCCTACGACACGCCTACTAAGTACACCTGAACAGCAGTACTGTAGTGTCATCATCGTAAGTGGAAAAAACAGCAACAAAAACAATAAAAGCCATCAAATCGATCCTTCCGCAAGCAATCAATAAAGCAGCTCAAACAAAGCGTATACCTCAATCAGGGCTGAACGGAGGCATGAGGCCACCACCCAGGCGCCATCGCGACCCAGCTTCCATGCTGGTCCAAACACAACCTTGCTGTAGATGGTGTTGCTCGTCTCTCCCCCGCCCCTGCTTGCTCCTCTGCTGCTGCTGCTGCTGCTATTCGTCATCCGCATCATTCCTTTCTTCCTCTTCTTGCTCCTCCTCTTCCTCCTCCTTCCGTTTCTCGTATGATAGCAGGGCTCCGTGCGCCAGTGCCAAACGGGTCGCCACTACCAGGGCGTGGTGCTCCGCCTCGAGGTCTGCACGCGTGCCAACCGCGAGTGGCGAGGGCGGTGACGGCGGCAGAGGCGGCGGCGGCGGCAGGAACGGTGGGCACGGGTGATTCTCCTGCTCCCCACCCGTCCCAGCGCCGTCAGCTTCGTCTCCTACTCTATGCTCCTCCTCCAGAAACCCCCTGCCACTACATGAAACCATCCCTCTATCCACGTTCTCCTTCGCGTGTGACGGTATTTCCTTCGTCACCTCGGGGTGGGTTTCAACGTGGCGCGCAGGTGGGTCTACCTACTCTCGCGCGCCCGGACTCACGCAACAAACCGGCTCAAAGGGGCTACTCTCAATCGGACGCGGCTGCGGCAGGGCCTCCTGCCCGCCCTGTGCACTGCTGCCGCCCCGAGAGGTCTGCTCTCCACCTAGCTCCTCGGATTGTTCTTTTCTGTCTCCGTCTGCCATATTTCCTCATATTTCTTCTCTCGTACCTTCCTCATCGAATTTGGGGGTGAGCCCAGAGCGGGTATGGTTTACAGCAGTGGTGAACGTGCCGGCTCGATCCTTCTGCCCTTGCCGCACTGTTGTCCCAGCTGATGTCCTCCTCTGTTTTGCCCTTGCCCTCTCCAAATCAGCGCGCTGGGCCTCTCTCGTCGCGGCTCCCAGCTTGATTGCCGCTCGTTCTCTCCTCGCCTCCTCTTGCTTTCTCTCCACGCTCTTCACGACTAGCTGGATCTCGGACATCTGAAGACCAATCCATGCAATACGGTCCAAACAGAAAGTCACGCATTCATCCGTCCGCCAATCCAGACCATCGGCAGCAAACGCAGATACACAGGACTCGAAGTCGCTCACCAGTTCAGCCCTCCATTTGCGCAGCGCCTCCAGTTGCTTCACCCGTCTCAGCGCCTCCCTCATCTCTGCTATCTCCTCCCGAAGGGCTGCTAACTGCAGAGCAGTGGTTTCGGCACCAGCCATCACGCCGCTCCTGCTGCCCCTACGTAGCGGCCTGAGATCGTTAGCGTCGACTCGCTATAGCGTGTTGATTCAACCTCGGGCGCATGACGGGCTCTTACACAGGCGGACAGGGGCAAGGTGCTGGAGCGCTCCTCATGTAGACATAAACCATGTAGTTAAGTGTATATATATGATCGGACCTCGCAACAGACCTCGAAGGGGAGTCCAGCAAGCAAGGTACCCAGCAAGCACGAGACCACGCATATGGAAAAAGCCTCATCAAGTATGTGACCTCCCAAATATATGTAACCGTCATCGTACCTGCGGTATCTATTGCAAGCACAATCAATAGGGTTTTTATGAGTAGTCGGTGTTGAATCTCATGCCACTATACGTGTCATTGTCGGATGGAAAACCACATGATAATGGAGATTAATCACTCATCACAAGCGAGGGGGGGGGGTACCAGTAACAACATTACAGTGTGAAGGGCTCTACTGTACAGCTCTTGAAGTTGCGTACGGGTAAATTGTTGTTTTTATCAAACCAGTCCCAGCAAGCACGCCATAGGGCCACGATGGCAACACTGACAATACCATAATTCACCTGCCACTGCTGGCAATCATCAACATATTGCTGCCCAATACAACGATGGGCAAGTCTTGGGCGGCTTGCTCAGACAGATGCTCTGAGCGATGAGCTCCGTAAACGGGACTAGAGGTGACGGATGAATACATACTTCGTACATATATGCGTATATGAAAACATGGATAACACGCTGAAGGTAAAGTAGGACACGGGGGGGCTGTCCCCTCCGGCAATATGATATTGTATAGGATAACCGAAGTAGCACATATTGACGGTTACCCTAGATATCCCCTTGGCTCTGGTTCAGTTTGGAAGGTAAATTCCTGGATCTCGAAGCAGTTTTGTGTTTGGAACGACACGACTGATATGTTGTTTTCGCGTTCGGGGGTGGGCTTGCCGCCTTCGATGACGACCTGCTCCACTCCCATCGTATTCGAGTCGAGGCCCAGGTGCTCGCACTCGATAACTCCCACGCAACCATGTGTTGCCGTTCACAATTAATTCGGGTTGTCAGCGGCCGCGACATTCGACCAAAACGGAGGTGGTCTAAGGGGCTTTAAGGGGTGCAAGAGTTGAAGTTTGTAGGCTGCATAACTCGGACAAGTAACGTATGACTGCTATGACTTCCGCTGTACAGTACAAATATGCGTGCAATATTCATATACGATAACAATGTTTCAGTACATACTGAATACCTGGTACTACAGTACCAGGTATACTATTCTGCACGCTTTGTCGAAGATTTGTTGTGTTGTCGAGGAGTTACAGCCTAGTTAGTGCGTACAAGTATACGCAAGTTGGAATTTGCACGCCGTACATACGTACGTATATAAGACCGACCAGTTGAAGGTATACATACTTGGTGTATACGTTGTACGGACCAGTCGAAGGAGTGTACATGCGTGTTCCAAACGGAGTAGGATCTTTCATGAAAGATATGTGCGTGTGATGTACGTGGTACGAAGACCTTCACGGATAACTGAGTAAAAGTTGAAGTAAGGTTTCATGGTTGTGCAAGCTTTGATGATGAGAGAAACCCCACATATCCTCACTGCTCAATCGCTTCACACCCACCGGTCTCAACAGGCCAGCAGGTAATATGTTCTACACGTCTATTTTATTCTCCAGGGTTATTTCGGTCTTGAAGAGCCGGTTGCCCTCAGCGCGACTGCGCCGGATACCGCAAGCCATTGTGTTGTGGAAAATGATTTATGCGTTCAGCTTGCTCGTTTACACTTTTGCACTCATTTGTAATCCCTGTGATTCGATCACAATATTACACAGATTGTTGCTCTCCATATACCCGGTATTACCTCGTACTGCGAAACACTCCTGCCTAGAGTTCATAGCACATCACGACAAGTACACGGGAACCTGAACCTCCTCTACGTCAAGTTATACAACGCACGTAAAATCCCACAGATTATGAGCCTCGGTATAAGCAAGGTGCAAGAAGGAGAAAAAAAATACTGGTCCTAGCAGGTCGGAGGAAAAACTCAAGATCTTCAGATCAGCATCAAAATAATATGTACTACAGTTGCGACTGCTGTACGAGTACAAGTACAAGTCTCGTGGATGTGCAAACGGGCCAACAAGAACCTCGAGCACCCGAATGTAAAAAACGGAGTCCACCAATATGACGACATTAATCAGAAGCATCCCGAAGTTCGACGGGATTTCAAGACCGAACGCGCTCTACTAGGGCGATGCGTCAGCGGGCCAGACCTGCAAGTTTTTAAATCCTGAGCGTTCAAACAGGGCCACACGAAACATTTACGCAGATACCTCACCGGAACACCGTGAATACCCTGGTCTACGGCGTACAAGATGCTCACGGGGACGATACATACAACGTTGAAGGACAAAGTCTGGCCGAAGAACTGCAGGAAGCAGGTGCCAGTCCAGCCCTCGATATCGCAGCCACGAGGTACCGTCTCCGAACTGGTCTTAGTAACGTACAGGCATCACGAAACTACTGGCGAACAGCAGCATCAAGACTCTCCTATCGACGGTATAGCAACGACAACAACAACAACAACAACAACAACATCACTTCTGCTGAACATGAACGACCCCCCCCAAGTGGGACCAAGCAAACGACTCCAACTCCAAGATGGGGTGCGAATCATTTCGTTTACCACCCGGCGAAACATCGCCCGTTGAAATCATTCACTTTGGTTCATATGCTCTGTTAATCTCTATGAGGTTGTGCCTACTGTACTGTATCAGTTAAGGTGTTTGTGCTGAACATCATGTTTCCTTGAGTTTGGCTCGCAGTCTGCCCAAGTTTTGCCAGCGCTTTCTCATCTCCTAGGAACGCAAGTGATTCGATACACGAAACACAATTGCAGCAAGAGTACTTGCAGAGTACAAAAGAATAAGCACCGATTTCCTCATATTTGCCAACAAAACCGATACGAAGTATATGATGACTAAGATTTGTCTAGGCCTCTTTGAGGGAGGAACCTCACATAAGTTTATCTCGTGTTGCAGCTTTGTCAGAGAGAGTAGACTAACCTTCAATCGCCTGCACCTGTGAGTAACTTAGCTACCCAAGCACCCGCTTTCAGCCTGTAGCTTGCAGCCCCTCTGTAGATGACGTACACCCTGTAAAAGCGTGCGCACGGGAGAACCTCTTCGGTGCGATGACATACCCACAACGTCCCACCGGCGGTAGCTCCGAGTTCAGGTCTATGTATGTGAGACTCGTCGCCACCTCGCCCTTCCAATGGACAGTAGTGTACTCGTGACGCGGGCTCGTGTGGTATTTTTTAGATATGGTCCTGGCGTCTGTTTCGTAATGTGGGGCTCTTCCATACAATGTTCGGCTTCCGAGGCCATGCGATGTTCAGAAACACCAGATGCACGAACGCCGAAGGCGTGTCACAGTACGACGCCGGACTCATAACGTGAGCAATGATCCTTGTTTATGTTGCCCGCCCTCCGCGTACACCAATTAAAGGACAACAATGCCACTGGAGTTAACTGCAGTAGCCTAGTCCAATCAAGAACGAACGGTATTGTGGAGAATGAACCATTAACCTGACACCGTACTGAGTGCAGTGTTTAGCTGTGAATTGCATCAGTGACTCCTCGGGAAGCACAATTCAAGCGTGTGTTTTGTCTTCACTAAACACAAGCGGTACCCCACATGCGGCGACTACGTTCCACTCCTTCATACCATAGTTGCGTCAAAACAAACGGTTTCAAACTCGGTGGAATATGGCCATGTCGCGTGGAATCGAGGTGGGACACGCGCAGCTTAATCCTCCGCTTACGTTGGTTCGTACCTCGAGAACTCACATTTCACGACGACCTGCATCGGACCCCCGTGGCTCTGCGATTCAAAATCCGTAGCTTCTACGGGAAGGCGCAATTCAACAACAGCAACGGCGAGGGCAACGCTGGTGCTGCTAGGAATGAAGTTGGACCAATTACGTGAGTGCATCCCGTTTCAGCGGTGTAGTTAATATATTATTGTAAGCCTTGGCATTGCCCAAGCAACGACAACGAAGGCAGGTACCCCACTACCTGGGCTAGCAGCTGTGAGCCTTGGGCCAAGTCACCACCACCGAAGCGCCACAAAACCAATGGAGCAATTATTGTAAGAAGACTACCGTGCAAGCGTTGCACGACCAGTCGAGCATCCAATGGGGCTCTCGAGAGGGCGACCTCAAACACAAAAAGAGGCGATGGGGGGTTCCAACAAAAGCGGCTGAAATCTGGCCCACACCATGAATGGTCATATTCTCAAGCAAGCGGCAAAATTCCCTCAGACTGTTTATAGTCTTGTCGGAAGGACCCCTGCGTAATCCTGACTATCTACAGCAAGGATCTCGTCAGCATCATGAAGGGAGATCATAGGTCAGAAGAGGGGACCACCCCAGCCACGTATATGACTGAGGTGCAACGGATTCCACACACACGCTCGAACGAGCCAAGGTTATGGGTTGGAAGGCTCTGCAGGACCTCGAGATGGACCCGTACTTGCCCACTATAAAGTCAAAACGACCGACCTAGCTTCTGGTACGTGCCCTCGACGATGAGACCGGAATTGGCGGCAATGACCAGACGCCCGGGCTTAGATTAAAGTTCCTAAATATCCCAGAATATTCGCGCCGATCTTGTAGAAATATCCCTCACTTCCATAAAGGCCGGTCAAGGCCCCAACGATTGGGTTAGTTGAGCTATCCTCTTGCGCATTGAGGTGATGCGGTTGGGAGAGTCAATCACCGACCGATGCTTCGACGAAGATAGTGTCACGCGTAATCGTCAGATGCCCCAATTGGTGTTGGTGGACGTTCAGTCCCATCGAGACCTTCCATCCCTACCAGACTCCGTTGCTCGTTCCAGCGTCGGCAGGCGTTTCCAGTTTCCACCTATGACTTCAGGAGACAGATTGAAAGCCTCGATCATAAATATGAATGCCACCACCGCCTGCGTCGGCCCTGAACAGGCGTCCAGTAACGTGTATGGCCATCTTGCAACGAGAAGAGAGGGGTTTCCATGTTCTAAGCGGTCGCCGGAGTTGCCCGAGCGTTTTTGTGCCATCCAGGCGTTGCAAGACATTCCGGAGTTGGCCAGGAAGCAAGCGGCAGGCGCCATACCGAGCGTCGTCGGGCGAGCGCCAAGTATCCGGCGTGAAGTTCACGAGCGAGAGGGGTTGCCAGAACGCGAACAAAATAGGTGCGTGGTAGGTGACCAAAATCGGATATGGTGCAAAGTTGAGGAACGTTGGCCACTGACTAGGACGGCAAGTGCACTGGCCACCCCACGCCTCTTTATTCAAGACCAGCTAGATTTCGTGCATTTCCATCGAGGAGTGGCTAAAACGTTGTCACTATTGTCTATGCTACCAGCGTGTTGATTATTTTGGCTAAGACAAACACTGAGGATATTGCTTGTTGGGCTCCTAGCTCTACGTAGCACTCCATACGTCACCGGACACGACAATGCCCACAACGTGTGAACGGTGGGACGCTTGTCTCCATGACCCCAACACTTCCGTTTTACAGGTACCCTACCTGTTGCTGGAGTTTACTGCAGGTATACCGCGGTTCCTAATTGCACCAACAATTCACAGTCCAGCTCAACTACACGTGCATTACCAATTGACGCACACAGTTGTTTGTTGTTTAGCATATACCAGACACCTGTGGCTGCATACTGCTTTGGCACACATCAGACCACGTTGTTGCTGTGTGCATTAGCTACATATACCGGATGACTGTGTCACCAAGCAGCGGCTAGATGGTTATTGGTTCCTGCTGTAGTACTGTAGGTAGCATCCTAGATGATCTTCAACCCCGCCCTGGGAGAGCACCGCGGTCGAATCGGAACCTGGCAACGACAAACTAAGAAGATCAAGTCGCTGCAATCGCCGAATAACCGCACCACGAGGCGTGAGAGGTCGGCGATAGCTGAAAGCAGCGAGAGAGTAATGTAACCCTGGCGTCTGATTGCGTGCAACCCAACAAACTTCCATCCCGAGGACCACACCGCTGTCTTCGATGCAGCGTTGGTGCTGGCGACCGGAACGGTGGTGGCGCTGGCAATTTCCGCCGAGGGAGAGGAAACACACGAATGCTACGGTAGAAGCGCACAGCATATGTCTGAGGCTTCTTACATGAGGAGCTCTCCAGTACGCCTTACCACAACTAAACGACGTTGGAAACGATTTCACACGCAGCCAGAGGAACAGAGCCATGACGCCCGAAAATGACGAATATAATATCGAAAATGACGAATATAATATTGAAGCATAAATGGCGTCCCAAGTACATTGGGCAGTCCCTGAGCGTGGGAGCCCCAACAGTCATAAATATTTGGACGCAAGCTTCACCCCCCCCCCCCGAACGTAGGATGGCTCAGGAGGTGCTCCTCCGTGGCGCCTGGACGACGAACAATCCCCGAGACGTACTTCGACGTACTTCACCAGCATCCCTTCCCGCAGCACTATGCCGGGTCCAGGAAAAGACGGTCAACGCTTGGCGCACCTCCAATGTATCATCCACACCATACATACGGACTAAAGGCGAACAGGCATTTCTGGTAATAGCAGTGCCCAATGGCGTATCGAGGTAACCGTTCCAAGGGTTCCTACAGTAAACCCGAAACATCGTGAACGACTGGGGTGTTTTTTCTTAGATCTGCTCCCCTTGCAACAGTCACCACATGTGAGCAGAGATCTACTGTTGTTTCGACTGCGGCTCAGAGTATAGAAGCATAATCCTTTTTTTTCTCAACACAAATGACATGTCTGAACCGAGTCGATTACCACGTGAGCGTTTTAATCCGTGCTACACAATACCCAACATGTTGGTTACCGTCCCACCAACACATCTTAACGGCAGGATACACCCCAATATAATGTATAGATGGCCTTGACCACCATCGATAGTATTTACCACTCCACCTAGAACACACATATACATATCCGTTCATGCATCTGTGCAACTCACAGCAAATCAGTGCGTTATTTCATAATGCAATCGCCGGCTTCAATATCTAAATTAGGCTACACACAGTATATATACAATATACAACGCCGGGCATCTTTGACCGGCGCTTACTCCGATACAAACAAAGGCCAGGACCCTATCAACATACTAAGTATACATATGCACCTGGTGTACATTGTTACGGCCTTCTTACTCTCCGTCTCAATTCGTAGGAGCTTTCAAGCTGAACAGCCTTCTGAACAAGCGGTGGCTACGGGTGTAGCCCCTCCCCCCCCCCTGGTATATTAGACGTTTCCTTGTATGGCGCATCGGGTCAAGTACCCCCACCTCTTGTCAATTGTATTCGAGCTTTGCTAGCGCAAGCGCTGACAGTTTCAGCGACATTGAACAAAAGGCACATGAAGCACTTTTTGGGTTGTTGAACACGCCGAGTACCAAACACGGATCTCCGTGCCAGAAAATGCGACTGTTTAACCTGGTGAGCTACTTGTCATTTCGGTGGCTTGACCGAATAGGCCACACGAAGCCGGTACGAAGTTCCAAGATGCCCAAGATTAACCCCGAAGGTACTCCGCCCGAAGTGATATGGACGACGGATTACGTAGCCGAGACACACACGTCATCACCGGGGAAGCCAACCAGCGTAGTCCCCTCCTCAACTTCGCCTACGGTGCAGTCGTTGTCCTGCGCGGGAAACCAACGGCACGCATAGTGGCAGATTAACGGGTGTTTGTGATAAAATTCATTTCGTTCGAATGGTATTGGGGTAAACCTGAGTGCCATGTCGTGCGGAAACAAAGCAAGCACACGAGATCGCTAAGCGTTTTCCGGCACACTGAAGAAGCTAATATACACCAGGTATATTGGACACTGCAGTACAATAACCGGTTTTACATGTCTACGAAGTAAGACGCATGCGTGAAGCATACACAGCTATATATGAGCTTTGCAAGGTTCAGCCTCGATTTTCATGCGAATCAAGGATGCCTTATGGGCAATAGGTTGCTCCTGTCTCTCGTGCAACCGTAGCACATTCTCCAGGCAAGCAATACATGGCGAACACCACCCAACACGAAACAAGCTGTCGAACAACGTACGGGTCTCCAACTTACCCCGCCGCCGGTGAAGACGCTGTTGTTCTCGAATGTCACTGCGGACGGCATCTCGAAGGTAAGCGAGCCGACGCCTGATTCGACCACCTCACCACTGCGCAAGGCAAGGAAGGCGAAACCGTAGGGGAGGGCACGCGTGTCGCAGGATACTTGTCAGCATGCCGTGTTCTTGCTGGCAGCAGAGAGTTGGCGGATATTGCTGTTTCGGAAACGTAGCGTAGGCTATCGCACAATATTGACATCACAAATGAGACCACCTGCCGTTAAAGAGGTACTGTTCAACACAATGAGATGCAATGTTGGAATTCAGGTATTGCATATATTGATGACTACCTTCATGTCCTCTAACGAGCACTTGTCTCAGAACGATAACCGAGTATGGTATTGGGAAGTCAACGTACAGTAGAGCTACTAACCCTAAGTTTCTGCTATGTCACATCGATCCAATAGGCTACTAGCTACAGTACATATACTTCGTACATATTTATCCACGTTTTAATTTGCCCCGCATTGAAAATATAGTATATGTTTCAATACCACTGCTGTGGTACTTCCGAACTGAAGAACTCACGTTCTTAAGTCCCTGCGAACTAGGACCGCGAAGGCCCCACCAGATTCAGCACGGTTGCCACTAAACGTTACCGCCTTCCGGAACCTGTCACGCAGGAGAATCACGTTGGAAGGGCAATCGATTGGCTGGCTTCAGGTGGCATTGTCATGGTATTGCGAAATACTGCAAAATATGGAAGAAAACTAACGACTGAGGCCAAAATGGGCGTATAAAGAAGTGTGTCAACGCCCTACCGTCTACTACGCGCATTCGGTGTCTGTACGTACAACTCGTCAACGTCCAAATAAACGTTTCCCAGCACTCACGTGACGTCTCCACCGTCGACAGCAATACCACCACCGTTCTCGTTTCCCTCGTTGTTGTTGAACTCCACAGCGCTTCTGAAGCTGGAACGACCAAAACAATATAAATCATTGGAGGTGTCACGCACGAAGCAGAATATCAGTGAAATTGCAAAGAATGCGCATATAGCTTCCAGGAAGGAGTATACGTGACCCGTGGGTCTGATAAATCACGGAATATTACCAGCAGCCCCGTTTGTCGTTGCTCCATACATCGGTGTCCAACCCAAGTCACCGTCTGCCCATCCCGCATGTGGGAACTATACACACTACGATCGAGACAGAGTAGTATTTTCAGCGAAAGATCAAGGAAGGAAAAACGTCACTACATGCGTGTCGGTCAAAAGAAAACGCGATATTAGATCTGACTTGAACGGACACCACTCTATCAGTAGTAGAGATGGAATCGTAAGGTTTTCTACGTTTGTTTGTGTATTAGGAGTTAAAGATGCGTCATCACGTATCCCGATGGCTGTGCTTCGTGTGAAACAGGGTCCACTCACTTGATTGATCCAGCGTCGTTCAGAACGGCACCACCGTTGCCGTCGGAGTCGTTATCATTGAAGAAAACCTTCCCGTAGAAGCTACGGGCAAGGCAAAGCAGAGTTACATGGGCTCAGTGTCAGGTCGTGGAATCGATCTCCACGTGTTATTCATCGAAGGAACGCATGCCAACAATACACGAAATAACAATACCCCACCGAGTTCGAACCGTAACATTTGACTCAACTGTTCCAACGGATACATATATACTTGGAAGTATAGTATCAATATGACCGGCTGTGTGGTGGCGCTTGTATGTTATAAACTCACAGGATACGCTCGAATCGCTTTTTCTTACCAGTCCCTGCTAAATTCCACAAATGACAGTATCTCGTATATATGACGGATTCATATGAATGGTTTATCTTCTACTAAAACCTTGTTAAATGGCGTAGTCTACCTCAGGCAACCTCAATGAATCTGCCCGTCACTTAGTCGACCCGTGGAGTGGAAAACCCAAACACGGAACGTGACTCACTTTATGAGTCCGGCGTTGTACACCGGCGAGCCTTCGGCGCGCCTACAGCCGGTGTTGATGAACGTCGCGTCACCTCGGAAGCTGAGCACCAACAGAAAGCACCACATTGTTTAAAAACAGACAGCAAGGGTTCATATTAGGAAAGGGGCACTCAAAGCCGGGCGTTGAGGACAACACCCCGTACACGTAGTAGAGAGAGCGAGGTGGCAGCGAGTGTTAAACGCATGTCTCACTTTGAGCTGCTGCGAGTGCAATTTGTGAATATTGTTGCCCAAACGAGTTCTCCCTCTACACTTGCATCGGCGACGTACACTTTAGGCAGGTGCGGTGCTAGGTGGTGATCGAAGGTGCAGTTTTTGGCGTCAATGTTACTCGCAGATGTACCTAAAACATGTGTCGTACGATGTACGGTGCCGGTTTTTCTGACACAACTGGAGACTGAAGAGGGTGTTTGTTTTCCTCTCGAAACGTACAAGTCGTAATCTCAAAAGGATGCAGAGGTACCACTTAGCTCTACAGTTTATATGTCAGCCACAGGGAGGAAAACGGAGCCTCATCCTTTGCACTCTACAAGTACTTTTCGCACAACCTGATATTACGTATATCGAGTGACCTGCAGCACACCGGTTCTAGGAGTACGTGAAAGCGTTGAAAACAACCCCTTTAAACTATGTAAAATCTAAACACGACGTACTATTTGGCACAAAGCCCGACAATCCCAAGGCTCCAACCTCGTAGATTCGAGGAATACATGGAAATAAGTGAAACCATCAACGTTTCAACCTCTCGCCGTGTGGTAAACGGATTTTTCTGCACCTTATTTCGGAGGTGGCGTCATTCTGGATGTTGCATCCATCAAATCCTTCCAATTGGCTTCCGTTGTCGTCGAACGTCGCGGTCGTTGAGAACCTGACACAATCACGATCCGTCGAACAATGTTGGTTACGTTAGCCCTGCTAACAGGGGGCGACTACGCTGGAATCTGTACCGTTTAGCAAACATTCAGTGCGAACTGACGGCAAGGAAACAACAAAGCCGTACGCACTGACCTCACGAATCCACCACTGGAGTTATCGATACCGAGACCATCATTTCCTCTGAACGTCGCATCGCCGCGGAACCTGCCCAATCGAAACAAGCGCGATACAGGCGAGGTTGAAACATAAATCGGCAAATTTATCATGTTTCAAATACAAAAGACGCAACAAGGCTCAACTGGGCCTTTCACCTGGGGCGGTGTATTAACGAAAATAACAATATTTAGGTTGAGCAAGCAACACTATATCCGGGAACGGGTTAAACTTGGTTAAGCCGTACTGGGGGACAAAGTGTGGGAATGCTCTCCTTGAACGAGGGCGCGTCGATGTCAAGATCTTCGAATACGCTCGGACAAGCTTTCCCGCCCGCGCGAGTCGTACTGCAACCACCTATCCACCCGTTTTGTACTCGCACAGCAATACACAGTCGAACGCACACTCTGTGTGAACGCGTTGAGGACTGGGCGCCTGACAGTTTCTATACGGTCGGCTGATTTCCGCTCTCACTTGATAGTGCCACTGTTTGCCGGGATCGCATTCTCGCTGTTCTCGATTAGCATCGTCTTCTTGAACCTGCCGCACGAACACGTATGCATGTAAGTCACCACACAGTGAGGCCACGTTGTTCATTGAAATAGGTGTTCCCTTCACCAGAACCACAACGCACGTTCACCGGAGTCACAGGCCCCATGGGATTCGGTTTAATAGTGTATTCGCGGAATACCGTATAACAGATATTTAAGCGGTGCACTGAACAACCGGCTATGGTATGTACGTGCGACCGTTCTCTGGGCGTTAGTATACGAGTAACACCTTGCGGGATATTCGTGCTTTAGTGCACCACTTAGCCATACACACAACAATATGACTGACAAAACGAGGTAGCCTAGAAGGTCTATAACTTTGGCTGCACGCCATCGAATCCTAGGTATGCATGGGTATACCCTTCGCAACTCTCTTGGGGCACGATATATAATAGGATTAGCGCTACCTGCCCGTCCATTTGTCAACGATATGGATGGATGGACTCACGACATGCCCGAACACCCTCCCTCAGAAACGATTGCAGCGCGTTTTCTCCCTCAACGTGTCGTGACAAACGAAACCGACACTCTACTGTTACTACTATTACTTGGTATCAAAAGCCACCCAAGAGTTACCGAACCTTCTACGGGATACACAGCAGCAGCGTGCACGGTCTATATTAGGTGATATCGCCCGAGCACCGGCCCAACTGCATCCTAGCACGGATTCGGGAAAAATACTTGTTAGCACCTTGTTTTGCTGTCTAAGTCCAAGGTTCCCTTGTCCGTCGCCCCTACTCTATCTCGACTGGGGACAAGGGGGACAAAGGCGTGGGGAGCGCTCTACCGACAATACTCACTCTAGGTCCCCAGCGTTCTCAATGACGATGTTGACGTTGCTGACCTCCTGGATTGTGAGGTCTCCGTTGAACGTAAGACTGGTTCCCTCCCTTACCTCGAGCAGCGTGCCCCGAGGAAAGTCAAACCCCGACCTCTACATCGACACGAAAACGCAACGTAACGGCAGATGGCAGGAAGAGTCCGTAAGCGCGCATGCGTTTCTAGCATTTACCAAGTCATGGGCAATCAACGTTGCACGTGAGCGTACGACGACCCCGGGGCAGTGATCTACAATGATACAGACCCATGATAAGGCTCTGGGGCGTACAATATCGCCACGCTGAAAAACCAAACATGGAACCTAGCGTTCTGCGAAGGTTGTATCTATAATTCTGGAAGCGTGAGTTTTCTCAGGACGATAGCATCAAAATCCTCCGTGGTGCATCGAGCTAACCGTTACGATGAAGTTGTAATCAAGCACACAAGCGAATGGTTTTCCCTCTTGTACGCAGTCCGCTCAGCTCTCCGTCTCAGAACACGACTAAGCCACCATAGGTTGCGACTGGTGCATGGACCGCGGCTCACATCATTAGGTCCGAACAAGGTTTCGGGCATGTCGAACACGAGGGCGGCCCCAGGCATAACGAGGAAGGCCACGTTGATAAACCTGAGGATAGGATGAGACAAAAGACAATTGCAGTTGATCAGGATCGGGTTGTTACAAATATCGCTGAGGGAAATGCGAACGCGAGCATCTCAAACAAGAAGTAGATAGGGATGACAGTGATCTGTCCTCATTTTTGTTCGGGGCATGTCGATGCTGTACGTGCCACGGTGCATCGCCGGCTGGTTCGGAACATTATTTAATCGCGTCTTCCATTTCGACGAACACACATTCGTTAATATTCGACCTAAAGCAAATGCATACTTCGCTACACCTACCAACCACCCTCGCATGTATCAGCACGCGATACCTAAAGACGAGACACACAGAAGGATAGTCAGACGCAGCAAATAGGTATGCTTGCGTGCGTCCTATACATTTCACTCGCCTACGCACGATTTCAGCGCGACCCGACGGGAAGATGGCTACGAACGAGGCATCAAAGGCAGTCGAAAAGCAAGGTTAAACAAAATGTAACTACAAAAGCGATACCTGCGGTATGGATTGTGCGATACGAAATGTTTCCCTACATCTATGAGACATGCTAAACTAACTGTCAGTCCGGGATGACTAACGGTTTGCTGCGTGGGCTTCAGCTCCAAACCCGGTGTAAAAAGAACGGTGCTCCGAAGCCAGTTATTGTGTTGATGAACGGTGGTGTTCAAGAAAGGAGAGGAAGGCGAGAAGGGACAGAGTGTGAGAGCACTTTTCTTGTCCCAGGCCGGGAATACAATCTAGATGCGCGTCGAGGCTCATAACCTGACGAAGTTTATAACCTGAAATAACGATACGTGTCTTGAGTCTGTCTCTGTCAAGATATATGCAAAGGTGGCACCAAGTGGCCGTCATAAACACTTGCGGTGCTGGAAGAAAATATACAATAAGGAAAGTCAATACGAATAACAGGACTCTCGGTAACAAAAAGGTGGAACCGACGGCCCGTGACCCGTGGCCCTGGTTCGTCGGTTTGGGGTGTCTGAGGTTCTGTTCAGTGAGTTTATCATCACCGAAACGACATTAAGATTGTGCCGCACATCTACAAGTCAATCGGCAGCCGACACTGTGCACTGCTTGTACTGCCGTAGCAACTTGTGCTCCTCTGGCCTGATTGCCACAGGCGATTATATTACAAATCACCGACTCGGTAGACGTTTAATAGTGGATTATGCTGTGTAGCATGGTAGCTATCAAGAGCGTTCGACAATAAAACATTCCGACACCAAAATTGTTTTGGTGTTTGGAAACAACACACATGGGGACGGAGGGGCCAAACGTTTGGTTTAGGGACCCTCCGGCGTTTAGGGTGGTACGATGCAATTCTACTGTAATCCATACATAAACCAAAACAGACCAGCTATAAACCGAAGTACCGTACTGTTTTCGCGATACTCCATACCCCGTATAAAAAAATGTGAACCCAAGAGCAGGAGGTGTTGGTACATCATCCCCGCCATGGTAGGCACGGCCTTGCAGACACTATAATACCGACCAGCGCGTCTGGTTGGCTGCTTGTCTAGCCACTACAACAACGTAGAGCATCAACACCGCCGGGAGCAAGAGCACCGTCGATGCCGCAGAAGCAGACACATTCCTTGTATGGTCGTATAAAGCCTTGCGTACACCGGAATGTGGTCTGTATCGTCGCACTGTACAGTACGGTACCACAGCGACTACGGTTTCGCAGTGAGGTCAGCTTTCCCACTTGTTCGAGAAAATAGTCGAGGGTCGCTACTGTGTACAGGACTAAAATGACCACGGTAACCCTATAGGGGATACGAGAGAAGGAATCGAAGTACATCGGCCAAAGGCAGAACGCTAGTTAAAAGGGAAGCTGAAGGACCAAACCGTTCGTGTCTAAAGTAGGGGTACCCCTCGTAAACTGTATGGGAATATGCATGGCAAAAACATGGAGGGTCTCGCTGACGACACAGTAGATGAATAGATGAATATGTTAACCATAACAGGTACTCCGGCATGTCTTCACTTGCAAGAATGCAGTAGCAGCATGCAGATAGCCACTCGTAGGCTTAGTCAATAAACAAAACAGACCGTCGGGAGATAGATTCGAACGACAGACCTTGGCCTTCCAGAATCGAGTGGTCTACCGCTGACCGTCGGGTATATCACTAAAAAGAAAAACGAAACGAGTCAATGAATGTCCTTTCGTTCACCGAGAAAAAAACGAAAAACGAAGAAAATATATCGTATTGGGTTTACTGTAGTATACTGCTGTAGCAAAAAAATAATTAAAGGCAAGAGCGCGAGCTAAGTGGGATCCGAAGGCCGGTTTTGCCTGCAGGGGATCGAGCGCTCCTACCAGCTCGCCCAAAAACTAAAATAAAAACGATTGTGTGCCGTCTGCGGGAGGCCAGTTTTTGCAAATAGGTTGTACTGTAATAACCATCACCACATCCCTACATAACAGCCAGGCCATACGTCGGCAAACCCCATTATAGAACCGGTCGATTCCCTAGCCATACTACAGTATATATAATGACGATAAGCAACACAATCACTCGTATTCTTACTGCACGGCGTTGTCGCTCTTGATGGTGAGAGTGCCGCCTTCGACGACAACCTGCTCCACTTCCACGCGGTTCGTGTTTACGTCCAGTGCTGGGCAGTCGATGACTCCCACGCTCAAGGTGATGGTGGTGTCTTCGGTCAAGGGCGAAGGAACATCCAGGTTGTTCCCGAGGGCGTCGCAGGCCGCCCTGTAGTGGAGTACGAGAGCGACAATACAGTACAGAAGTGGTAACGCCGGGGCGTTTGAGTTGTTGCTCTCTTGTCGTGCCGTCATGCTGTGTGCACTATATTATGCAGCTGATATTATGTATACCATGTCCAGGAAGGAAACACGTACGTGTATGATACATACATACGTAGGTTGAAACCTGCTGTTTTTACATTACTCCTGCTATAGATCATACCACCGTTCGTTGTGCCCCCCCAGCCGCTCGAAAGTACAGGGACGAACAGTCTACTGTGGATATCTTCCATACTTCGTATATACCCAAAACCATCCCTTTATTGCTACGAGTCCTGCTGTATAGACTGTAGACTGCTACTGCTGCTGTTGACAGGTGTACTGCTGTACTACAACTAACTGATGTACCAGGTAGTACGTAGCTGTAGCTCTCTCAAAAGAGCTTTTTCGAATGGGATTACGGCACATTGGCACCTGGTGCGTGTTTCGTTTCCGTGGTTGACCAAAGCCCGGCAGAAGAAGCACACGGACTGATATATCCTTGACGAGATTAAATATTTGCAACGCACGTTACACGCCATCGAAGCATCGCACGACGCTGTCTACCAGGTGTACAACAGAGTAATGTTTATAGTATTCGTACCTCCTGGTGCTACAGGAGTAGTATCACCGGGAACCATAGTTAGTAAGACCTACGGAATACACAAAAACCTATATATTTACCTATTTTTACAGACAACATTTGGTCCCATTTACTAGGGTCCCCTGTAATAATAGTACTTCTACTCGTCGTTGCCTATCGACTTCGGAGGGCCCAAGCTACGATACGTAGTGGTCCTCCTATTTCGCCCTCAGGCCCCTCGCTTGAAAAGCTCTTTATAGACTACATATACTGCTGCTCTACCGAAACGGACCGTGGCAACAAAAGCGAAACTGCAATCCGACGGACAACCTCATGGCCTACTATTTAACAGTAATAATATGTGCTGACTGCGCTGAAGTTATCTTACACCACAAACGAATGAGAAGTATTCCGGCGAAATTTGGTTACCTCGCCGGTTGAGGAGCGTCGCCAGTCCTACCTATTTTGGCCAAAACGTAATTGCTGCCCCTACTACTACTGTACCCCTAACTGAGTAGCGCGCCTCGGAGAGATATTCGAGAGTATATACACCAAACAGTAGACTGACCTAGCAGTGGATAAGGCGCTCAGCGCCAGCACAGATCCCATAGCCCAAGATTTGAACATCGTTGTATCGGGCGACACTTTGTCGACGAGATTGTCAGCGGGTCAGCGGCAGCAGGTGGGCTGTGGTGTTGTGGCGGTGGTATTGTGGTGTGAGGCTTGGGGGGGGTGTAGTATCGTGCTCGAGCAGGCTCAAGACAACATAATAATATCGACGGATCGATGTAAGTTCGTTTACTTACAAGGCTTCGGGGAAATAAATAAAATTATTGTAAATACTCGTACGTCAGTGTAATTATCCCTATGATACTGTAATGGTGGGACACAGCTTGCATTGTTCGGGTAGCTTCTTTGTGGTGGAAAAACCTTCTCGCCGCCTGAGACACCACACGCCACCACGCTGTGATCTGTACGATAATAAAATGACAAAATAATGATAATCAGAATAAAATAGCACCTACCTCCCATTGTCGCTCTGCAAGCGGATCCCAGTGGCGCATTTTCTCCGAGTTCGCCGTGTGGTATGTATGTATAAATATATTAGCAATGCGGCGTATATTACGCGGGCTGCACTGTTCGTACGTTGGCGTCGTCAGAAACCGCATCATCTACTACTGTTTTGTTGTACTCCGTAGTATTCACCAGAAGAAAGACGAAATTTACTTGCTGAATACCACAACGGGTATATATATTTTGGCCTATTTGTTGCATGAAACGTAAACTTTAACTCCGTGGGCTAGTTACAATACTAAGCTGTTGTTTATTTTTTATTTTTTATACTGCTGTGTGTGTTCTTCACATTAACCCTTTTAGGACTGCAGTGCCATTTAGGGGACAAACCACTCTAATTCTAAGTAATTTGTCCCCAAAACGGGACTCCAGTCCTATAAGGGTTAAACCTTCCTTTCTACCCGTCGACATCCAGCACACCCAGTGTCCGTGCCGATTCTTCATCCTAAAAAGGTACCCGTTATGTGGTCACAAAACTACGACACATAGATACTACGCTCAGTGCAGTAAGCAGAGCAGACAATGCCATACCTGGTATACGACAGGCAAGGCCTACCCTGCTAGCAATCCAGGTGCATGCAAGAGAAAAAAGAAAAACAGAAAAAAAAGCGAAAAGGAAAAATAATAAAAAGTAAACATACTGAAATCAACAATCAAGCAACCAAACAAAAGCATGACAAAAAAAATAAAGGAAGTGGCGTGCTTCTCCCAGAGATGAGATCTCCAATAAAAATAAACCAAATGAAAAGAAACGAAATTAAATGAAAAGGACCGAAAAACAGTGCCAACAGAGCAAGACTAAGAACGACAGGAAAGGACAGGCAGCCGGAGCACACCTTGTGGGCAGCGTGTTAATAACTTCCATGTCTGACGTCATCAGATTCTGGGTTGCACATATATATGCCATGTGTACGTGGATTACGTGGATGGTATGATATGTATCATCACTGGTTGGAACGTTGGAACCATTGATAGTTCAATGGTTCAAACGCAACGTACACATTGTTAGATAGTCACATGGCAAATGGAATAACACTAATGATACTATTTAATATTACACTCATGAAGACGTAAAACTACTGTAGTATCTAATTGTATGGTACGAGTCAAAATGAGCAATTTGTTTACAAGAAGTACTCTGAAACCAAGTAGCCTCTGGAATCAAGTGAATAACACACGCGTGTCCCTGCTTCTGGCATAGCCAACTAACAAACGTTATACATATGTTCGCGCCTCGTCATATATAGATGAACGGGAGCAGTCTAATATTGTTATTACATAAAATTATCGTATAAATACGATGTCAGCCGAGGGTGGTCGATTTTATTTTTTTCGACATCTCACAGATTTTTTTGTTCGTTAGGGGGGGGGGGGGTGTACTCATGTTGTGCACGGCCGTAGTCATATGACCATAGACCCTCGCATCCCTACAATGCCGGGACGGAGCGCGTTGGGTTTTCACCAACCAGGCAGACATTGCTTGCACCAAGCGCGAAACGCCGTGAGGTATTGGGCGAGTCGCATGGAGGGTGAGCTGCATCCTGCTAAGAACCGCCTCTGAGGCGGACTTGCATATGGACGACAGCTTCAATGAGTTAATTTAATTTCTGGTGTGGCCACTTCCGGAGACAGCAATGGGTTTTACTATGTAACTGCCTCGCGGATGCCTTACCATATTAACACTACGTGATACGACCATTCCCCTTGTGCGGAACAAAGGTTCTCCACCCCGCACAAATGATCTACTCGACCGCCAGCTTTGGTGACCGCCAAAAAAAAATAACAAAAAAAAACGGCACCCTGGTTGTCTAGCTCACGCAGCGAGTGGCGTGTTTTACAGCGTCGTTGCCAACCGACGCCAACCCAACCTATAAATATACCGTATCATAGGGGGTTACTAAAACCAAGTGAAAAATGAAAATAAGGATAATGTTTTTCACCATTTTCTTATTTCATCATGTGATCACAACGGTTGCAACGGTTTTTTATTCCGACCCCTGGGGTTGTGGTGTGTCGTTTTCTCTTTTTTCTGGGCGCCCCTGCGTCAGCTGTGAGTAATGTTATTGTGGCATTGTGCAGAAGGCATACGAGTAGATAGTATGGAAATAAAATCACTTGGTTTCTGTGCGGGCGGTGCTGACCGTCAGACCCGACATAAAACAAGGTGGAACGACACTACGAGTTAATAATCAGGTGCAAGGGGCCTGAAACCAAGAATCACGACGTATTCATATTCCACCACAATTCAAAAACACGCGCCGCACAGCAAGGTCATGAGTAGACGAGTATACCCTTATTACTATCCATGGAAACGCCCCCTCTTGCGTCTGCTCAGTCATGGTTTTGCATGCATGGCGATTAGTCCTCCTCCAAGGGTCACCGGCCAAGCCTTATCCCTGGAGGGTCACAAAGCACAAGCCAGAGAGCTCGCTGTTGTTGTACTAAACACAGATAGGTAGGTGCTGAGCCCTGAGCCTGGCAATTTTTAATAAAGTGTGTGCTATATGACACAACACAGCACAGGACGCCTAATAAGAAACAGGCTAATAAGAAAGCCAGACTGAGATTTCGAGGAAAATAAGAAATTATTGAGTCGTCATCTTAAAATCAGTGTAACAAGCACCCTCTCTCGAATAAGAAACCCGGCCTGGATTATATTTCATGTTTCTTATTAGGTGTCCTGTACTGTAGGAATGGGTTCATGCGAGATACCACGGAGTATATATTCCCGGTATTTGATATGTTATGTCCGACACAATTGAGCTGAACGTACTGGAATAACACTACTATAGCTAAATAAGACAAAACAAGAGGAAATAATATGTTATTGTAGAGGGGACGCTACTTCGAGTGGATGCCTGCGAATTTGTACTACTACTGCTGCTGCTGCTGTATACAACCTACTGAGAGAAGTTGCCTGCGGGGGCATCTCTCTCAAGCTCTACTGCATGGTGCGCAGTGCCCCTCGTACAGCGTTCGAGCTGCATTCTGATCCAGCCCGGGGCTTGTGCCCTCCTCTTCTCACACGACGGCACGACCACTTGGAACAACGAATGTAACGCACATTTCTGGCTGGCTGTGCATATGAGGTGGCAGATCACATCGTTCACACCACGGGTTCTAAAACGTAACCGGAAAAAATGATACCTTGATTTCGCTGTACTTTCCCTTAATCCTGGCTCGGAGATGTTGTCGCTCAATGCCCCTCCTAATAAAATGGATTATCAACTGCATCTCAATAGTAACTGACACTTCAGCAGTCAGTTTGTTGACCAATAAACATAACTGCAGTACTAGCGGGCTACCACGTTTCTGCCCACCCTGTACGTAGAAGGTGCGTGGTACTGCGACAAAACCAACCATACAAATAAGCTGGTGCGAATGCAGGCGATTAAAATGTGTTTCTCACGGCGATACAGATGACAGTGGTGTGTGTGTTCTTCACATTAAACCTTCCTTTCTACCCGTCGACAGCCAGCACACCCAGTGTCCGTGCCGATTCTTCATCCTAAAAAGGTACCAGTTCTGTGGTCACAAAACTACGACACAGAGATACTACGCTCAGTGCAGTACAGCAGAGCAGACAATGCAATGCCATATACGTACGTCAGGCAAGACCTACCCTGCTAGCAATCCAGGTGCGTGCAGCGACTCCAAAAACGATATCCCAGCAGAGCCAAACGATCATGATGTCTAGCGATTCCAGAAGCGACATTGCAGCAATCTTCAACCGATGATGATGCCCAGCGACCCCACAAGCAATATTCTAGCAGCCCTGTAGTAAGTCCAGGAAACGTTCTCGCCCGGTGATCCCGATACATTTGATGATGTGGACCCATCTGGAAAGGTAATTCGGTGACCCCATGCTGCTAAAAGAATGTCGCGACAAACCCGGACCTCCGGCAGTCCAACTAAACAGCAACTATCGTAGCGACTCCGAAAGGTTCATTTTCGGCAATCCCTCGCGCTTACGTTTGCAGCGATAACAGCAACGTCTTTGGCGGCGATACTGCGTTGGGGTGATCCCTGGTGATTGTTCGTAGATTCCAAATCTGGATGCCCTGACTGCCCCGCAGTCTGGTAAAATGTTTTATGGTCGTTGCATTAGAGGACAGAGCGAGATAGAGAGCGGAGAGAGAGAGCGGAGTGCTCGAACTCTCGTCCCGCACGAGGCCTAATTCCATAATAACCCCTGCGAATGTATACGCAACCCTCTACAACTTATGTAACCGTCATTGCTGACACGATCCAAACGAACACCCTCCCTGGCTCTTGACAGCAATGACAAGACCGAAAGGACGTTCAAGACAAGCTAGGACCTAACAGCCAACAACAGTCCCGCAGGAGGAAACCCGGCCACCGGGTCAAAACCCCCTGTATAACCCATAAACTCATAACCATTGCAGTTGAAACAACGGCCGCATTCCAAACGATGACCATGGCCAGAAAATAAGATCCCAAGTAATGCCCTACTCACCCATGCCCCTCCAAGTAGCGCGGGGTGGCGACCTGACAAATTATTCCTCGCATAACTCAAACATGGTACATCGGATAATGCTCATACCCCTTACTCACCCTCCAACGGCAGATTCAACAAGAACCTACGATGAAGCTTAAAAGGGGTCGCAGCAAGGGATTTCGTCAAAATATCCGCATGCTGGTCTTTCGAAGCTACGAACTGAATGTCGATCTTCTTCGCACGAAGCAGCTCCCTAACAAAATGAAAACGTACGTCGATATGCTTGCTCCGAGCAGAACTAAGAGGGTTCTGAGCCAATGCTATGGCCCCCTGGTTATCTTCGAAAACCCGGACACATGATCCGCTTAGCTCTGGACAAATAAACGATAAGACCGCGCCCGTGAACAAAGCCTCCTTCACCCCTTCACCTAGGGCAACGTACTCTGCTTCTGCTGTGGACAATGTAACACACCTCTGCGTGCTACTTGCCCAACTGACGGCCGCACCCCCCAGGGTAATTACCGTCCCCGATACCGAGCGCCTATCATTCGCCTTATCAGCATAATCGGCATCACTATACGCATTAAAATCCAGTCCCAAACCCCGCACAAAAGTCAATCCCAAAAACCTGGTCCAGTGAAGGTACTGCATAATCTTCCAAACTGCTCTCCAGTGCCTCTGAGTAGGGTTGTGAGAGTGACGCGCCATAGCACGCGCAGCGCTGGAGATGTCCGGCCTCGTCATAGTCGACAGCCACATCAAACTGCCCACAGCCTCCCTGTAAGGCCAGTTTCCACCAGGTTCGCCTTCATCTCTTGGACCTAGTTCCACACCAGGGGTAGCGGGGATGTCCGAGGATGAGTTAACGCCAAAATGATTCAACATGCTCTCAATAAACGCCTTCTGCGTAATCTCCAAAGTCCCCAATTCCCAGTCGCGTTTGAAAGCACAACCAGTGTACCAAGTCAGTTCTCCGAGGTTATTAGTGGGGAATTTCTTTACTAACGCGGCATGAAAATCTCTTCATGACTCGTCCAAACCTGTAATCACGATGTCATCTACATGGGCAGCCATGATCAGTTGTACCTTGCCGTCTACATCCATGCCAAAAACACAAGGATCAGTCCTACACCGCTCCATACCGTACTCTACCACGGTTTCTACCAATAATCCGGCCCACTGTCGTCCACTCTGCTTCAGACCATACAGCGATCGGTTTAGGCCAACGATTTTGCCTGACATGTCACCACATCCACCGGGTAGTTCCATGTATATCTCGGCGTCGAGTTTCGTGCGAACAAAAGCTTGTGCAACGTATAAATGAAAGATCTTCAGACCGTGTTCGTTGGCAACAGCTGCCATAATATTAACTGACGCTGACGACGAAAGTTGGTACGAATGTTCGGGAGTAATCTACATCATGCACCTGGCTAAACCCCTCAGCCATAAGTCTAGCCTTTGTCTTTACTATCAGGCCATCCTTGTCCGTCTTGTAGGTAAACACCCACTTCGATCCTACAGGTTTCTGCCCTTGCGGCGGTATCGCTGCTTCAAACGTACCGGTCGTTTTGTGACCGTTCAACTCAATCTTCATGGCCTCTTTCCACGCTGCTTTGAACTGTGAACGCTTGAAATCTGCTACGGACTGAGGGGGCGGTTCTACGTCTTCCGGGAATCCACTCGGCATGCGCACGCTTAACTCCCCTTTGTTATCTGCTGCAGGTCCTCCAGCCATCAGAGCCCGTGCGTCCTCCGCCGTCCAGGATGTACTCTTCAGCGTTCTCCTAGACATCGTCAACTCGTACACTGCCGCAAGCAGCGCGTCCGCGACGTCAGGCCTCATCCTTGGCCGGCATTCAGCAGGCTCACCCTCCAAGCGTTGGCTCTGACCCCGGGTCCGGCCCCTTACTGTCGCGGAGACCCGCCCCCAGCTGCTGAGCTCGTGAGCTGGTCTCCCCGACAGGACCGCGGGTGGATCCTCACCGTTCCCTTGGTCGGTGTCGGAGGCTGATGCCTCGCCCGGATTGCTTTCGGCCCTCCCTGCTGGGACCGAGGAGGCGTCCACCGCGTCCCTTTCAGACAAACCCATCGTCTCTGACTCCCCGTTGCCGGCATCGCCGGCGGCAGGTTCCTGCTGGGCGCGCTTTTCCAAAAAAGCGTCCAGATCGAACCCCCACGTCAAATCGAGGTCGTTCAGGCGAGCCAAACCTTCGTCCAGCTCATGCACCACCCCCCCACCACCTCGATCTGACGTGCTTCCGTCGTCTGCCTCGGACCCCCCCTCTCCCATAGGCAGGGAGTCATTCATCTGGGCGGGTACAGGTGGTGCAGGCGACACGCGCTGCCAGGTTATGTTGCGCGTGACCAGTACGGTACGGTTTCTAGTCAGTACTCGTACAGAGTCTCGGTGGTCGTTGGGTGCAGGGCCAAGGTAGAAACACTCCTGTGCTTTCGCCTGGGACTTGTTCTCCCTCTTCACCTTGCAGTAGCCAGGCTTGAGGAAAGGTAGAAGTACTACCGGGGGGGGTCTACCATACCACATCTCGTATGGCGACTTGCTCTCGGGGTTAGCTGTGGTTGCTGTACGCATCGCACGCTCAGTGCGACGCTTCAGCCCACAACGACTCAGTTGCGGGTAGTTGCGCGCCAGGGTATAGCTCGCGAGCCTGGATTCGGCCCGCCATTGCGGCCGTCTAAATCAAGCCTAGCGCGCGCTCTGCTACCCCATTGAACTGGGGACTGTCTGCCGTCGTGAACTCCTGCTTGATCCCTCGTATTCTACACAGGTCTCCAATTTCCTCCCACGGAATTCACCACCCCCGTCCGATCGGACGATGACCATTTTCGAAGGGACATCATTTGCGCGAGAATCCGCGAGGAAATGCTCGAACAATTCCGCGGCGTCCGACTTGTGGGGTATAAAATAAACCCATGTATACCGTGAAACGTCATCGCGCACAATGAGAGTGTACCGCTTCCTGCCGAGAGACTCTACCACCTTGGGACCACTCAAATCCACAAACACACTCCCGGGCTTCTCACCCGCTCGTGTGTGCGTGGATTGTTTGATGCTCTTGCGAAGCCCCTTCGCCATGGAGCACCCCCTGCACTCTAGCAGGTTTCCCTTGAGAACGATTCCTTGCTGCTCCGCGGTCTTGGGGAGTATAACCTCGTGGGAGTGTCCAGCCGTGCAGTGGTAGTCGTTGATGTCGATCACGGGCTTACTGGGCTGTTGCCCTGGGGCGAGTACAGCACAGGCATTTTCCCCACTGCTGCTGTCGACCCGGTAGCCGTAAAGACTGTATAGGGTCCCACTCAACTGAAACACGATCGAACTCTCTGACTTGAGCCGGACTACAATCCCCGAGGGGCGCCCTTTGAAAGTGCGGCCGTTTTTGACGAGAGTGGGCAGGGAAAATAAGTGATAGCGGAGGTCTGGCACGTGCGCAACGTTTGTCATCAGCACTTGCACGAGACCGTTTCCAGACCGAAAGACAAAGCGAACATCACCGTATCCTTCGACCGAGCGAGTTGAACCATCGGCGATGCGCAGTTTAAAGTTGCATTCTCTGTAGTTGAGCATGCAATCTGCTGAGGGTGTCATGTGAGTAGATGCCCCACTATCGCAAATCCAGGTCTCGTCCCCTACCTGAACAGCCGACTCTCCTTTCCCCATTTTGCCCAAACCATCACTGCACTTGCCTGTCTCTTTGGTCTTAAAAGCTGAAGGGTCGTACCAATACCAACGTCGCTTGCTCCAAACTCGCTCGCCATCGACAGCACAGCCTCTTCTTTCGGAGTGTGCAACAACATCGGCAGAGTGCCCCAGTCCGTTGCATCCACTGCACCGCTTCTCTCTACAGTTTGCGATCATATGGTCCTTCTTGCCACACTTGAAGCACTTCCCTACGAAAGTACTACCTTCGATGGCCTTGGCGTTGCTGCCATTGCCACCGGCAGTCGCGGCTGAGTCTCCACGGGACTCACCGCTGGGGTTTGCACCCCCTTTCCAGACCTCCTTGGCCGGTATGGCTGACCCCTGGCTGGCCAACCTCGACAAGAAGCAGTTTTCCCGCGTCCCGTCGATCCGAAATCCCGCGAATCATCATCACAAAAAATCGTATCTCCTCCTGCCGTAGTACCTCGTACAGCAGTGGTGGGTCCTGCCCCTTGTCGGCTCTTCCCTACAGAAGCGTTTTTCTCGACGCTGCCGGACTCCGATTGGCCAATGGCTGCTCCAACAGCAGCAAGAGTCTCTCGTGCAGGAGTGAGTCCTGCCCTTCTTGGGCTATTCCCTACAGCAGCGCTACTCTCGGCGCTGCCGGACTCCGATTGTCCAATGAATGCTCCAACAGCAGCAGTAGTCTCTCTTATAGGAGTGTGCTTTGCCCTTCTTGGACTATTCCCTACACCAGCGCTGTGCTTGTAGGAAACATGGCGCGAGATGGGCAGATCAAAACCACCACCCAACTCACCGCCTTGGAATTCATCCCATTCGCCAGCCCTCCTCGGCTGGTCAGGCTGGCCCCTGGCTAGGCCCACCTCGACAGGACCAGCGGCCTCTCTGCGTCCCGTCGCTCAGAGATTGCGTGAGGTGTCCCCACGCAAAGTTGTCTCTCTTCCAGCTGCTGTATTGTCTGCCACGCCTCCAGCAGCAGCAGACGTTTATCGTACAACTGAGGGTTCAGCCCCTCGTGGGCCTTCCCTTCCAGCAGTGCTGCCCCCAGCACTGTTGGACTCAGATCGGCCTTTGTTCCTCTTGAACTCGGCCATCATGTCCCTCATGGCAAGCATCATGGACGCTTGCCCCTGCTCGACCATCAGCTGAAACTCACTTCTCAGTTGTTGTACCTCATATTTGGGAAGGCTTTACTCGTCGTGGGCTGACCCGGAAGCCATTCTTGACTTCTTGTTCCAGACTTGAAAACGTCAAGCTTTTGACAACTCACACTAGTGTGTTCGTAGATTCCAAATCTAGATGCCCTGACTGCCCCGCAGTCTGGTGAGATGCTTTAAGGTCGTTGAATTAGAGGACAGAGCGAGAGAGAGAGCGGAGTGTTCGAACTCTCGTCCCGCACGAGGAAAAATTCCATAATAAAGCCTGCGAATATATGCGCAACCCTCTACAATTTTTATGACCGTCATTACTGACACGATCCAAACGAACAGTGATGATGACACCGCGATGGATCCTGTGACATATAGCACTGAGGCTCAATCCCGGATATCTTATCTCTGCGATGTCTCTCCGGTGACCCCACAAAATGTGTGCGGCGATTCAAACCACGTCGTCCGGGAAACCCCACGATGCACAACGCTCGGACGATCCGTAGCTCCAGCAGTCCATGCTGATGACGAAATCGGTTCCAGACATTAGCTTCTTTTCTCCGGCGATCCCAGTCAATACGGCTGTTTGGTGCGTGGGTGGAGTTTCTTATTCGAACTGGAAACCACCGTCGTCGTCGAAGGTAGTGACCAGCTTCTCGCCGTTCTTGGGCAGATTGGAGTGATCGCCGTGGGAAACCGTAAAAACACATTGCGCCCTATTTCGTGAGCGACGGTCCCTGCTTGCTTGTAGCGGTTGGCGTCGTTGTGCGAGGTGTTCTTATGAAGCGAGGACCATTGTTTTGGTGATGTCCTTTGCCTTTCTTCCAGACGCCCTGTACCCTTCCCCGCGTGGTCGTTACGTCCGAGGGGGCATGGAGCGAATTGACACACGACACGAAGTGAGACGTGGAAGTGTGGAGGGCGTAAGCTTTATTTTGACCCATCCGCCGGAGGATAAAAAACAAAGAGTTGTTCCGTTGTTCCTCCTGTCGTTGGTCTTGCCGGGCACGACGCTGCCGCTCTTATAATGTCCCACTTTACAGTAGTTGTGGCAGAAAATTCTGTCGAGGTCAGATCCGGACTCCGCTGACCTCTCCACGCCACGACTCGCAATGCCGAGTCGCCAGGTATATATGGCGCATAGTGGTCTGGACATTCGGCAGATGGAAACTCGTGGCCCCTGCAGGTCTTCAGCTTTATCTCCAGCTAGGTATCCGTTCGGTGACGGGTTCCTTCACAGCGATCAGCCTGTTGCGCAAGCGTTTTTCCTTTGCAATGTACAGTAGTTGTCCGGGTTGTTTGTCCGGTCCCATGTTCGTACCCGTTTAAGCCGCCTGCAATGTGCGGATGTTTTGTCGGTGATCCTGAGGTAGGTTTCCTACAGTTACTTGGTCGCTGTCTGTCTGTCGCCACGGGTACGGCGTTCGTAGTATGCGTGAATTGCCGCCAGGAGGACTGCAGCCTTGTCCGTTACCGAATATAGTATCGTGTATAGTTCCTGGTCGACGCGGGCGAAATCGGCTTAGCACTATTGAAGGGTCCCTCCAGTAGTGTCCAGCATCTCGGCGTGACCAGTGGTGCAAGAAAAAACAATCCCGGGTCAGACCCGCGTGTAGCCTCATCGTATGTTTCCTCTGTCAGCCTGATATGTCCTTCCATCACGGCAAATATGCTCAGGCGTTGCATGGTGAGCATGCAATCCTGCCTTTTTATCCCAATCACTAAGGATTTGGGTTTCTCGCCGTTATTCGGCTTGATTCCCCTAATGACGTTGGCGACGTTGCCGGTGACGTTGCCCGGGATGTTGTAGTTACTCGGTGGCACCAGCACGGATGCATACGATAATAGACCGCAGGAGCGTGGCGAGTGAATCAGGGACAAGTCGTTGGGAATATCAAAGGAGGTACAAAGATGGCGTTTCCACAGGCTGGGTCACAGAGACCGAAACGTTAGACAGTGTTTCCCCATTGTTGCTAGATACCTTTCACACCATGTGGAACCTACACCCCCTTAACACAGAACACACCCAGGCGCCCCCCCGCTCGAAGCAACGCACGCGCTTAAGTCGAAAGGACGCTCTAGCCCAATTCCCGATAGGAACAAGGATCACTGGATCGCACACGGTGGTAGATAGACAGATATACCGGGTAGGACAAGTTTACGACTTACTGTTCGCCGTACTGGCGCATTAAATTATCAGACAAAGACCAGGAAGAGTTGACAGTCTCGAAGGTATAGAAGTGTATGAAGACAAAGGTGAGACCGACGAGTTAAGCCGGGCCAAGGACCCCATTGCTTTGGCAGGCGTAACCCACAGCATCGGTGCAGGGCAGCAAAATAGCCGCACCAGTAAAGAAGCGAATAAAACAAACACCCTGGTGAGTACCTGACTCAGTATGTACCGACAAGGGTTTTTCTGATACGAAGCTTGTAAGTGCTCACCGCCCATCAAGTCGCGTTGCTGGCTTTAGAGCCAACAAGCTCGAGGGGGTGTTACGGCGGTTTGGCGCAACAGGGCATTGGTAAGGTAGACGTCGAGAGGCCTGTAAGGCAGCCGTATGGGTGCAGATGCTGGGTTGGAGCCGGATGAGGTGGTTGCCTGAAAGAGGGCTGCTGAGGGGCTGATATGCGGAGCAAAGACAGGTTTCCTGCCGAGCAGTCACCCAATCAAAATCAAAAGGGTCAGTGACGAGAAGAAACCCCAGGCAAGAAATGCTTCCATTAAACCCTCGTTACGAGTTGAGACCACAAGCACACAGTGCGTTTCCTTGGCAAAAGCAGTCCACGAACGCTGAGACCCAAACCACACCAACAGCGCCTGTCCATGTCAATCCATCGAGACGAGAGACGAAACTAGGATGGCCCCGCAGTACTACTACCAGCACCCGGGAGCCTATGGAGACGCAGGTCAGACGGCATGATGATATTTGTACAGCGCGAGACTTAGGGCAAACCTTAACTTTTGGAGAAGCAGTCCGTGCATGGCACACGGTCGCTCGAGCTCGAATAGTGGCAGAGCAAATGCGTCCCGCCCCTAGGGAGACCAGTAGGAGCGAAATCGAAATCGCAGAGATCGAGCTCATTTCAGTTGGTGATGTTGGAGTCTCTCATTTTCGCAGTCCTCGTACTTGAAGCCATGTGTCGTGCAGCAGTGCAGTCATTTGATCCACTAAATTAGTACTGTAATTCGCCGATCGTGATAAGATTGCAGCAGGTTCCTTTGAAAGTACGAGTACATCACGGTAGTACACCAACAACTCCAGATATTGAGGACCTGTGCACCTCTGCGGGCAGGTAGACCATATTATTCGTGTGATAGCACCAGCTCCAGATATATAGGTGACGATACTCCTTATGCGGATGGTGTGGAAACACCCACCATGAAAGCTCTCTGGTGGCGAGTACGTACCAGTAGTCTCAGACATAGTCTTAGCTTGACAAACATGCTGAACCGAAGGTTTATCTATTATACTTATATATATGTAGACAGTATGATGCCTTCGAAATAGAATTATCTTTGTTACCAACTTGGTTGTTTTAAACAACTATGTCTCACACTCGGAAATCGCGTTTTGTACGCTTCCTCGTGCAACCGTCGAAGCTCTTATCAGAGGGATTCCATAGAGCTGATTAGTCAAAGCCCCGTCGGAGCACTTGACGCATGTGTTGTCTGGTATGTACGACACGGATATACCCATAGACCCACGTATGTAGGAGTACATTGCGTGCCGATCGATTCTCTAGGAAGTAGAGAAAATCGCTATGGCAAGACGTATCGCATACGTACCTGGCGATGGTATACTGATGGTGCATCACACCGTCGAGCTCTATCATAGATTTGATGACACACAGACTCAACCCACGACTAACGCACTTCGTACCGGGCAAGGCCAGTCAATAAATATATATAAAACTGCCTCGAAGGTATCATTGCGATCCGTACTCTAGGGGGCGATAGGTTGCCTGCGGCGTCCTATGGTCTTCGTCCAAACCTTCGAGAAGGTATTTTTTTTTTGCCATTGGAGAGGGATCGAGAGTTTTGGTCGTCTCTTTTTTACACACCACAGTCAAATAATTTTGACCAGACGCCTGGCCGGCCCACGCCACATATCATTGACCAAGGTGTGAGCACTGTGACACTAGGATATGTCGGAGCCCTTAACCAGCGTTATCCGTTCAGAGGTTATGGCGGGGTCGTTGGGTTTGTCGACCGATGTCTACCGAGGATTCTCGTCAACGTTGTCTCCAGAACCTGCCAGAACAGGAGTTTCATGAGTATTGAGCGGCCTCCCGTGACGTTACACATTTGCGAGGTCCCCGTCGTGGAAGCTGGGTAGTACATTAGTACAGCGTACAGCAGTACTTACGACGAGTACCGTAGTTACGTTTGAACGAATCAATCGGTAACATGTTACGGTTCAACAATGTAGAAGTTGTGCCGCTTCATCGATAATGGCTTTCAAGTTGCAGCTTCCCGATACGTGGGAGTAGCATCGACAGGAGATACCAGGTATCAATCAGCGCATTGTATGCCGAAAGACAACACGTCATACACCCATACACGACAGCATGCACGAGATATACAAGGTACCAGGAGTTCTATACGGACAGGTACGATACGAGTACACGTGATTGCGCGTGGTCAGCGATGGGCCAGCGTTTCTTGCAGGATGGGTGCTACGAGCGCGGGCATCAGGTACAGAAACATACAAAAGAAGTAGGCGGGCAAGAGATAAACACACATACTTTCCTATAAAAAATATATGCACGCACACAATAAAAGAGCACCCGTTGAGAGTCGTGGGCGTCATCGTACAAACCGTACTGCTGTATCACTGCGAGAACCCACCCCGCAGTAGCTATTCATGGGGCTAGCGAAGTACGGAGTTCACATGTGGTTGCGTGTGGTCAGCGGCGGGTCAGAGTTTCTGGCAGCATGAGTGCTAGGAGCGCGGGCATTCCCCATAGAGACAAAGAAAAGGAGAAAGGTGCAAAAAAAAAGGGACACACGCGGCCACCAAAACATACCTAAAATAAATGAGATGGAAAAACCCCCGAAAGGAACAGGTCGGAGGAACGAAGGTCGTCGCCGCCCGTTCCGGCACGGGGGACGAAAACCCGTGCAGGAAGCGCTAAGCATGCACAGGGGCTGAACACCATAATACGGATCCAGGCTACCTGGCTTGAGGTCTAAGGTCGTGTTTATGAGGCAACACATGCATGGTTCTCTAGCAACTGGTAGTGTGGCATACCCGAGTCACGGGCTGCCACACAGAGTGGCATATGCACAGAACAGAACACATAATCAAGGCATAATGACCAACCTCGGTGCAAGAGCACGATTCGAGTCCGACCGAGTCGAGAGGTACGCTCCTACGTCTACAGGAGAGTAAACCGGGCTTGTGGTACTTCAGGGAAGAGGCTCCAAACTGGAGATGGCTAGGTGGTAAGATATTGCCTGTCCTTTGACCGGTGCGATGGTCAAGGTTGTATATAAGAAAGAAGGGTAATGGAAGCCAACGCCTCTATGTCATCATAACGCCTGAAACGGTCAACCGAACCGTAACATTATCTATAGTACTCAGACAGGGCGGGCCATAATAATAATGGTTGAGAACAATAGACTTGTTGAAGTCTAGGTGGTGGTGCGAGGAGCTAGCGACGAGTGGCAGCGTGGGGGCTGCCTAAGACGCCACACCGTCTAAAGCTACTGAGTTGCCGTCCTGTGCCGCAACGTCCTAGGTCGACTGGGCCGTTTTCTCGTCAATCTACAGCAGAAAATGGCTCTATCCTTCAACGAACTACAGTACTCTCGCCACATATTTCAGAAGCTTCAGTTTCTGCTGGAAACTGTCAACACAGTGTTGCGCAGTACTGTATTCACACCTATCCTGGTGTACGTGTTGCTACGTATTCATAGGCTATCCAATCTACACCTAACACCTGTAGTGCAGGTTCAATCGCTTGCCGGATGTGAGACGTGAGGCGAGCTTCTGGGCGAGCAATAGACGACACGAACGAGCAAGTGCACTCGTTTTATCATTGTATCGTCGCTGTTTCCGATTCCGAGCGAACGGGAAGCACGTGCAAGCGCTGGCATAGATATGGCTTCGGTCTTGGGGGAGGTACATCAGCTTTATCTCTACACCGGCGCAGATCTACCGGACATGGCCCACAATCAGGAACTTTCCACCTTCGCGGAGTACGCCTACGCCACCACCCACACACAACTCCAAACGCGTTCGGAGGGGAAGACTACACAAACACAAACACCTTTGCAGAGGCGAGGAAGCTGCCGGAGGCTGCGGTCTGGCAGGCAGCGGAAGAGACCGCGCGGGCTTGCAACTCGGTCGCCAAATCTCGTCCGTGTGTCCAGGGTTCTCGAGTTTGGATTACTGTAGCGTATGTTTAACTTTGTCAAGAAGAGAAACCCGCCCAAGCGAGCACTACGCTCCTCGTAAAAAACAGATCTCTCGTCCCGAATGGAGAGAGTTGGAATTAAATTTTATAATCCGACGCCCGCAGAAAAGAAGACGCGTACGGTACAGCCCGACCCTACCTGTAGATATACGAAGTATAGGTCGCCGTTTCAATAGGCGGATATGCATCGCGCCTCTTCACTGGCAGGATCAAGATCCATTGTCCGCACGCAGCTAGCTGTCGCCTGTAGCAGTACATCCGACGTGACAGTCGAAGTATGCAAATAATATGGCTTCTTGAAGAGGGGACAGTTAGTACACGTCCCCTCTTTACTGCAGCTACTCTAGGATACACATGCGCTACTTATTCGAAAATAATGAAAGTATTAAACTATCGGATGCAGTACTCGGCTGGTATTGAGACCCGCCTGGGGTATTGTTCTGGGGCAATGATTTTTACGGGAGATTTACAACATTTTTTGTTTCACCCCCCTCCCCCCACCCAACCGTGGGCTATTCAAGCCCCCCCCGCAGCCCAAGAGGTTTGATATTATTATCATCAGAGCACCGTTCAACCTCACAATGTACCTGCTTACTGGTGATGGGTTTAGTTCTACTATTGGTTGTGGTGTCTGATACACCAGATACAAGGCAGCAGTATGTACCCGTATATCGTATATACGAATAGGTTCGGATTTTACAGTATTACTATATGATTTTATATACGTACACGTACGACACAAACTAATCCTGTACCTGGTGGAGTATATACCCAGGGGGGGGGGCGGTAGTGTAGTTAACTGCCACATAGAAATGTCAGGTGTGTACTTCGAAGTACGCTACACAAACGCTAAAATATATTTATACCCGATACAAGACAGGCAGAAGTACGTAAATACGTACATTCACACAGCGGCAATTGTTGGCTCGAACATGGTGGGGAGTTGCAGCACACCACTGTCCGCGCTCTACACACCAATCATATCTATGATTTGTTTTGTCATATAATACTTTTGGCCGCCGACTCGTTTTCGCCGTGGGTGATGCGTGGCCGCTTCCACACGGCTCTTTTTGTTTGTTTCCTTTCTCTCATGTCGCCCATCTGCCACCGGGGGGGGGTACTCATATGCCATACATGGCCGTAGTCGCAATACCATAGACCCTTGCATCCGTACAATGCAGGGGCGGAGCACGTCGGGTTTCCCCGACTAGGCAGGCTTCGCTATTATAGCGCCAAGTGCGATCTGTCAGCGGGGGGAGTGATCATGAGGTTTTGGGCGCCAGGGACCACATGTCCTTCGCCTGTACAACACGATACAGCAGTGTAAGGAGATTTGTTACCGATTGCACAATCGTCGTGTTTCATTTCCGGTTGTACAAGCCTACCACAGTACAGTACAGGACACCTAATAAGAAAAAGGCTAATAAGAAAGCCAGGCTGAGATTTAGAGGAAAATAAGAAAATCGGGAGTTGTTATCTTGAAGTTAGTGTAGAAAGAAGCTTCTTTCAAATAAGAAATCAAGCCTGAGGCAGATTTCCTGTTTCATATTAGGTGTCCTGTACTGCTGTACAACAGTCCGTTTTGGTTGCGCGGGCGGCAGCAGAGAGAGGAAAAATACATTTCACTTGTGTGCAATTTGTTTTCGCTCATTTCGTCCTGTGACCATAGCGATCCGGTTTGTTTTTCATTCTGACCTTTCTAGGAGTGTGGTTGTCGTTTTCTCTCTTTTTTTGTGCGCCCTTGGGGTAGTACGAAAGGGTCTCTGGCAAGCCAATGTGTGGTTGCACAAGCGGCCACAACGGGCAACAAGGACGGACGGGGGTCGGTTCACCTGAGTACGCACTGCTTGTCGCAGGTTCGGGAGCTACAGAGTAGACGATCAGCAGTTTCCCACCAGAACGAAAATGACTTGACAGTTCCTGCATCGGGATATTATATCAAACCCGGTCAACTTTGCAACGGGAATCACCCCGTCAATATAGTACGAAATAGTTTGTGATATTGTCCTGAGCACAGCCAATACACCACCCCCAACCTTCACACCACAGGAGGACCAACCACAACAACACTACAGCCCACCTGCCGCTGACTTTGCAATCATCTACATCCAAGCACAACGATGGCCAAGTACTGGGCTATGGGATATTTGCTTGTGTTGGGCTCCTTGTCCAGCGCGAGGTCAGTCAGTTTTGTGTTCTCTTCGTCACAGCAGCCTAACACGAGAGTCGACGAGAAAAGTTGGGTCGGACTCTACTCGCGAGGAAGGGGAGGTTATACACTGTAGTGAGGAGCGGGGGCGGGTGGGAGGGGGGGTGCTGCGTGACCCCAGACCTGAGTTGTCAAAAATAAGGGAACTTGAGAAAATGTGCAAATATATTCTACGTACTGTAAATGGGATGGAACAGCAAACTCAAGAAGAGGTGTTCTGGTTGTACCTGGCTGTATCATACGTACTCATATTAGTGGTTAGAGTATAGACGTGCACTGATGTATGTCGTTTTCTTGGTGGTTCGGTTAAAATCGTGTAATTATGCAGCAATCGAAGGTGTCCTGTATAGAGCTCGTACCAAACTCAATACTGCTGCCGTATATATATATATATATATATATATATACTTCGAAGTCTATATATATACCCCGGTAAAAAAATGATACGTTTATTCTGTGGGGTTTTGACAATTAATTGTAGAGGGTGCTACGGCAGTACAATCAATGCACCTTTACGTAGTCTAGGGTTACCACAACAACAATAATAAAATAAATGCAGTTCATACAGTCGCACGTGTGATAGTATCAAAAGGGATCACTTGGGCACGCAGAGCTCGTACGTAGTAAATGCCCTGCGCTTTCGAGCGCTAGGGCAACCCAGCATCGTACTATATCAGAATAGGTACGTACTGTAGTGCAGCGGTTTCAATACATACATTTACGGCCACGTGTTCTCTCCATGGGCTTGTTGAAGTTCGGCGTGAGTGCTCACCAGCACGACTGAACGGCATGAAAGCAATCACTTACAAACTGACCCGCACCGCTTTACGTCGCTCCTTTGCTGCTGCTGCTGCTGCTGCTGCTGCTGCTGCTGCTGCTGCTGCTGCTGCTGCTGCTGTGTAACTACACGTACCTCATTGTGTTGCTCTCCCTCTTCTCTGCTCCACCATAATAGGGCGGCCTGCGACGCCCTGGTGAATCACCTGGACGTTCCTTCGCCCTTGACCGGAGACACCACCATCACCCTGAGCGTGGGAGTCATCGACTGCCCAGAAGTGGACAGAGACACGAGTCCAGTGCAGTTGGAATTGGAGCAGATCATCGTCGAAGGCGGCACTCTCACCATCAGAAGCGACAAAGCTGTGCAGTGAGAATACGAGTGATGATGTGTGTTGCACATACGGTATGGCATCAATACGGCTGTAAAGACAGTCGCCTAACCCCGAAGCAAGCGTTCTATTTTTTCCTCCGTGTATAATACTTCAGCACCACCAGATCGTCGGTGGTCATACAAAAACGAAAAACGAAAACAAAGCGAACAAATACAGCGGCATTTTGGGCGAAACATGTTGTGAGGCCAAAGACGACACCAACGCTGAAAACGGCTATATGTACTGTTGTATGATACGGTCGTGGTACTACTGTAACTTTATCTGAGGAAAATTAGATAATCCCGGTCCCTTCTGAGTGTCAACGTTGGAAGTTTTGTCGAATGACGGAATCACGGCTGCAAAAACAAATACGGCCCAGGGGTACGAGTAGAGACACCTGAGTGGACTCTAGGCTCTTCAGCAACAGTGGCAGCGCACTCTTACGGATATACCAACAATTAGAAAGGGATACCCTTAAGCCGGAATACACAAACCCTACAGAACACAACCAACCTTGGAAAAACCGCTTTTCGGTCGATTTGTATTTCATTTGCTTACACTTCGTGCTCAATAATGATGATTCTTCTATAGTGTAGTACTTGCTCTCCCCCTTTTGGAAAAAATAATCAAGTATGGCAAAATCTACGGTCGGAGTGATTCAGTATAACACCATAGTAATATCGACATCTAAGAATATGGTTCCAAAATTTGGAACACATGTTGGAACCACACCTTCGATGAGATTCACTGGAGAACCTCTTCATGTAAAAAGTAACGAATCCACATTACTATACCCCTCAAGTTTATACTGTAGCTCGAGTCATTCGTTCCTTAATTTCACCCACTCCTACCCCTTAACTATATACATATTCGTAGTTGTTATACTTTTCCACTGCATTGCGAGATGCTCGCACCGGCGACCGCGTATACGAGAAGCCTACTACTACTACTACTGCTGCTGCTGCAAAATCACATATCGTGGAAATACACTGCTGCATCATATACTATGGATAGAACGAGAAGTCCCAGGACGTATACTATATTCATACTTAAACGTTTTCTACTGCAACAATGATACTATACTAATTCCAAGTTGTTTGTTCTCGTGACAAACCTGTGTTTGAGGGTAGGGGTAGATTAGATTGATGGAATGACGACTTGAGCTAATATTATTGATTTTAATTGATTTTGACACGAGAGGGACACGACATCCTGGGCAGGTTATGTACACTGTATCCAAGAACAACAGGCTGTGTACGCATTATTATTTGCTGTCGCTTCTGCTGTTGTCATGCTATATATAATATATAGTTAACCAATATTCCGCAGTCTCCAACACAAAGCTGACGTTTGTATTATTTTCGCACGGGTATTATGGTGTCGACGCACGTGGCCCACTACTAATTGCGATATGATGATGGTCGAAATACAAGCGCTTAGGTTGCTGTTAGGCATGTCCGATTGCGAACTTCAGCCCCGAAGAAATATACCGATGTTTAAAAACGGCGCTTTCGAGCAGAGGAAGATGGATAGTAGGAAGAACAAGCGAGGCGATTGGTACGCCGTCATCTAACAGCTCTCGGCTGTATGCACGCTTTTCGTGTTGTGCCGGTTGGTTGTTCTCGCCCACCTACAGCAACGTTCGTTCGCGGTTACTCGTAAAGGTCGGTTTTTCTTTGTGACAGCTACTCTGCGTTACGTGTTGCATTCGCCCTACGAAACTGCTGGCTCGAAATGTGTTTCTACACGCGACTGCGGATACCGAGTTCTAGGCAGGAACTACTGTAAAAACGCCGTACTTGGCTATCAGACTACCGCGCGATACTGCATATCACGCGTATATTAGTATATGTCAAGTTTCAATAGTGAGTGCTGTACTACTGAGCACTGACTATAGACGACAACAGTGCCGATCAGCGACTGGGTTGGGTAGAGGCTACTGCTGCAGTAGCGACCTGTCACGGACCGACTGGTCTACTATACTGCAAGCTCTTTCATGACAACGTTGAATTCTACCAAGTCCAGCAGTAGCACACATAATACAATGGGTGGAGCGCAACATGCGGCATCTGATATACTTGGAGTATGTAGTATACTAGAGAAACGCACGTATCTCCTTCCAGGTTTTCATATGAAGCAGGTCCCGCGTTGTCGCTCGCTTGTGCGTAGTTTTCAGAGCTTTGTCGTAATGCCCAATTCCATGGTTCGGGTGGCACGGGGTCACTCGAAGTACGGAGCACTCTTCTCTATGCTCGTGCCTTGATTTCCGTGCAGTCAAATGCCATCCGAGTAGTACACCGTCCCTTTCCCGGATTTATAAATCCTCGAACCCGGGCACCTGCAGGGAACCGTTGGCGATGCTGTAACACTAGCCCACCCTACCGAGTCGTATACGAAGAAATATTCAAGATTGTGGCGAAAACCGGTTTCGCAAACCAGAACACAGATCGAAGATGCTGCTCCTCAAAGCGCACGGCCACACCTGTACGAACTCCGTGAGGCTACGACACCTCTAGAGGAATACTGTTAATAGAACGATACAGACAATGGTAAGGCCCACCCTAGATCTGAATATACAGCTACTATTCATATAAAGATAACCTTTCGCATTACGTGCCAACGAAAAGGGTAGAGTATTCGTTCTACATACGAATAAAATGTGCGCTGCTGTACACTGTCGGAACCCGAACTGGAATAAACATAGGCAGATGCTGCTGTAGAGTAGGCTGCAGTACTGCAGTAGCTGCTGTATCGAAGAGATAGCGTTGTACATACAACCGACCCCGACATGTCTGTAGTTTATCCGGGATTTAAAATGGTAGGCATTGTACTACGGTGCCCCTCGTTTGCCTTGCTTGCTATGCACGCTACAGGCTTCGTATAGGATTTGTTTTTTAACCAACGCGCAAAGGAATAAATCGCAACAAGAACTATTTCACTCGTCACCCGACCATGTGCAGTGCGAGTGTCAATCGCAAAAAATACGAAGCAAATAAATAACGAAGGTATTTACGACGAAACGTAAATGTACGACATCCAAACGCTTGCTGGTGTAAGCACACGAACCTCGTTTTACTGCTACTGTACATCACGAGTTTGACCCCTCCTTCCATCTGACCAGCTACGACCAAGCCCCCGGCCCCCAAGCACTCGCAAACAAGTTTCGAACGAAGGCCCAAAGTGCTCGGGGGTTCCGGTTGGCTTTATTCAGAATGACCTCGATCACGATGATCAGCAAGCATTTATCGGGCCGTCCTGACCTCAGGTTTATCAACGTCGCCTTCGAAGTTATTTCTGGGGCCGCTCTCGTGTTCGACATGCCCGAGACGCTCTTTGGGCCTAATGATGTGAGTCGACGCCTGTACCCACCTGTCGCAAGCAACGATGCCTGTGGTTATACTCCGAGATGAAGAAGTGTGAGCTTGCTCAGGTAACTTGTCGAAGGGCAACGAGTGCTGTGTGTATACGACGGTAACTGAATCGTTGCGGTGAACACGATACCTCTCTGGAGGCTGCTGCTTGTCTCGTCCCACAGCAACTGATGCTTCCAGTATGTAAACGATAACCCACGGTGATAATTAGATTGCTCTTGCTGTTTATTGGAGGGCGGAAATGTTTGCCACGAAGGCGTATGACGGAACCGTATCATGTTGAGCCACCCCTCGGTGTCGTCGTACAACTTCGCGCACTGTAGAATTTCCATGACAATGCCAGCATTCAGATACAGGCTTACCGTGCCTTTCCTCCCACCATCCTTCCGTTTTGTTGTGTTGTGCTGTGTTGTGATGTGATGTCGGTGTAGGAGTCACACCACGACAGAGCTAAAGGAGCACTGCTTGACGTAAACTTCGGTGCCAGCCTGACGTTCAACGGGGACACCACAATCCGGGACATCGAAAACGTGGGCAGATTGCTTCGGAACAAGGGGATAACGAAGTGAGTAAATTCAGTAAGCTACCCCGCACGCTGTGGGCTGCCTCGTGATGAGTCAATGTAGTAGTAGGGTTTGGGGCAAGTTGCTTGCGATAGGCGTTGCCGAATCATTGCGAGTGCCTCACTGACAGCGTTGGATTCATCTTCGATAGCTTTGATACGTATAGTGGTGGTGATGGGAGAGTAGTGCTTTGGTTTGCCGCGCACTGTTTCGGCAGATGACATGTTGTAGGAGGAGCGTGCGCCCCCCGAACCCCCCTCGAAACTGGTATCACCTCGCTGTCTTTGCGTTGTTGCCAGGCTAGCTCCTCCAAGCACCATAAAAACCAGAATTTCACTGAGTGTTCCGACACTTCTATTGTCAGAATTGGAACGCGGTTGAGACAAAAACGAGGCACCACACGGGATGCAGACATGCAGACGACATGTAACCACGGTTGTGGCGGGGGCGTGACTGGCAAACATGTCGCTAAACATGTTGAAGGAAAAAATTACTTTAAATGTAATTTCTGTGGGGTGGTGGTTTGCAAACAGCAAACGTGACCGCGGCCGGCCCGGCCCGTCCATGCGTTTCCACTCCCAAGCGGAGGCTTCCCCGCCGGAAACACTGGTTAATGTACGCTATCGAGGACGAAAAGCTTCCAACATCCCGATTTCGGTCCTCCCAGATGGGCCCTCCGCTCAGGGCAGGTTGGGGTAATCCCTACGCTTCATGATGCTATATCCTGGCGTACGGTGCTGCATCACGTACGCCTAAACTCTCCAGAGGGGCGGGTTTCTAGAGAGGTTGCCAGTCCACTTATACGTATCGTTGGGGAACACAAACAAGCAGGCAGAGGCAGACAAACAAGCACGCATGCAGTGCTACCGTGTATACGACCGTGCTTCAATAGCGTTGTGAAATGAATATCCATCAATGGATGGGATCTACCAACGTGCAGCAAGTCAAGTAACCTTCTGGAAGGCTGCCAGGCAGCACCACAGTAATCGTATAGTACAACCAAGCACGGGTTTACACGTATCATGCGATTTTCTTCAACACACAGCATGGATATATATTCTCTTTAGGTGAATATACCACTTACAATTCCATCACTGGGGCTCTGGTGACGAAGGCTCGCTCACACGGCGTTCATTATCTCAACAACCAATATGAAACTACTGCGCGATGATCCACGCACGTCTTCGTTCGGCAGGTTCAAGAAGACATCGCTTATCGAGAACAACATCAATGCGATCCCGGACAACACTGGCACGCTAAAGTGAGAAAGGGCGCGTCGACACGATAGTTCCACGTTAGTCGGTGGCATCGAACGGCTGTATAGTGATCGCCACGCGCATGGCCCTCGGCGCGTCCATAGAGAGCATCTTCGCGTCATTTTTGCTGCGCCAGAAACACACAAGCGTGCAGATGTCGTCATGCTTCGGCTCACGCGATAAGGAAAACGTGGTCGCACGTATGTGGCGATCTGAGCGTGACGTGGATACAGCGTTTGTGAAGTTCCTTGGAGTAGATCATGCCCACAGTTTTCCTCGTAAACCTTCTTTAACCCAGTACATGCCCTATAAACGCGTAGAGTGTAGAGCGACTCGTTTTTATATCGACAGCGGAAGGTGAACCCAGTTGGCCTTATTTCTTGAACCATGCGGCGGGAGTGTTTTAGATAGGACCGATTTGTCGAAAGAGGTTTTCTCCTGCCAACCTTGCCTGTGGCCACGTCTTTTTCCGGGCAGGTTTGGCGGTAATTCGACAATCAGAGGAAACGATGGTGCAGGTATCGACAACAACAACGGTGGGATTGTGAGGTCAGTGTCGACGGGTGTTTGTTTCCGTCGTGTTTGTCCTTGTATTTCGTATGCCTGAACCGCACGGGCGCCATTACTGAACGTTTGACAACATTGCCGCTCCTTGCCAGCAAGACTAACGCTCTATGGTACCCAAATACGCGTGACGGATCGTGACGTTGACAGGTTCGATGAAAGCGTGGCTTTCGAGCGTAACGGACGCCAATTGGAAGGCTTTAAAGGATGTGACGTCCTTAACGACCCCGCCTCCGAAATGAGGTGCAAAGCTGCTTTTCCGCCCTGATGAATTCAACCCGTTGGGCACAAATGCAGTTCACTCCTCTCCATCCGTTCTGTGCGACCACGAGGTTGCGGCTGTGACGTTTTGGTGTTCCGTGGTACCTGTCAAAGCCTATTTGGTGTCTACCCTATTTGCCAGGTTTATCGGCATATTCCAGTCACTCTAGACTATCTTCGCTGCAGGTGATGCGGCATACGAAGTGGCAGAGTGCACCAAAGGTACCTGTATACTACACGCACTGTTTTCCTCCTTGACGTCATATGTAATTGCAGAAAGACAACCCATATACGATCGCCGTTTTCGAGGTTTACCTGTGAGAACATTTTCAATCCAAGCTCACGCACCTGAAACCGTCCAGCCCAGCCCCAGTCTAAAGTATGCGCCAGGTAGAAGAACACTTTGTTCGTGCGACAATATATTCACAAATAATATTCGCAGCAGCTCCATCGAAATCATGTATGTCTCTGCGGAAAGGGTGTTCATCGCGATGACGTGTGTGCGCGTCTCCGAATTTGAAACCCGGTTGTTCGTTTCACGTTAATGTCGGACACTTGCCTACCGCGTGCAGCTTCCGAGGTTTGGCGACGTTCAGCAATACCAACTGCAGGAGCACCGAAGGAACTTCGCTATACAACGCCGGAACCATGACGTGAGCTGAGCCGAGATCATTGTGCTTGTTGCCACCCGCACGGGGTCACCGATATGAAGGGTAACAGCGTCGCTAGGGTTGCCGGCATTAGACTATGCCATCCAATCACGGCGTAGCGGAGAGGAGGAACCATTTGTATGACTCCGCATTGCGTGCGATACATTGCCATGTTAGGAGAAACAGTAGGAGTACTCATAGTATATCGTACCATAGGGTACTGGAATATGGTGTACAGTTATTGTTTCTCCTACTGGTAATCTTATCGCTTAATATCGTAGATCAGCCAAGGTCAGAATAATAGACAGTTCGTCGTACGTTCTAACATGGTGTATTGCAGCAATCCGAGCATAAGCTACGGGTTCAAATAATACAACCGCTGCCCTACATCCAGTAGTACCGGTCCCATAGTTCTCCCTGTTACAACAATTGAGTCACATATTGGGTTTCGAACGCAGTGTGTGGCACCGTGCTTTCGTGCATCGGTAGGATACGCGTAGCTCAACCCACCCGTTCGCTTGTGGTTCACATATAGCACGTGAAATTGCATTCAACCTTCCTGACACTGGGCCCCTGTAACTCCGTTGTGTCTCGCCCACAGATTCTACGGAGAGGCGCGCTTTAATGATATCATTGCCCGAAACAACGGTGGCGCTGTTCTGAACGAACTGGGATCACTGACGTGAGTGTGCAGCCCGTTCAAATCGCCGTGCGTGTCGAGTTTGTTTCGTGTAGCACGACGCGCATGTTCTGTAGCTACTTTTGGGATTTCACCCAAAACCGCAACTGCTGTGTCCTGAGTTGGCGTCGCGTACGGATGTTCCATGGTCTTACGGTAGCTCGAACTGGATGTCAGAGGACGGCGCACTGCGCAGCGGGACGCTGCTGGTAGCCGCAGTGGGTATCCATATGGATGTACACGCCCGGGGCCTATTGCTTGGCAACTTATCCATGCCACACAAGAATACCTCGCCGATTCATCCGACCCGGGGACAAGTGTACCCCGTTCTGATACGCTACTTATTTGGTTAATTCCTTGCTCTTTCGCTCCACCCTTTCCACGCCAAATCGGTTTGTTTTGTTCTATTGCGTGGTCCCAGCTTCCGAAGCGACGTGGAGTTTAACAACAACGACGCCAGCAACTTCGGTGGTGGTATTGCTGTTGAGGGTGGAGACGTCACGTGAGTGCCGTGGAGCGTGCCTTTAGATAGCGATATCGTTTACACTGTAATTGGTTCCAAAGAATAATGGTTGTTCTGTCCGTAAGGACGAGGCCATCGATTGCAGGGGGGGTGGGGGGTCCTTGTGCACCGCCAGCAAACATGCCAACTTTGTTTCCCAACTCTCAAAAACGATGGCGCACAGTTTAGAAGTCAAACTGTTTCGCCTGTCGCCGAACACCAGCTCGTAGTAGGAGCACAACCCTACGACAACACCAGTTCTGCAGGAACAGAGCATCTATCATACACAACAAATAGATTCGGGGCCGAGGCGGGCCTTATTAGGTACCGGGTACGTATACAACCTGTAAAACACAATATGAAATACGAGGGCTCTGTGTCCGTGCGACGAGTATCGCATCGTCACAATTATTATCGTCGAGATTATTCCAAAACGATTTCACCCATTTTTCCAAGAGTGTTTATGTCCCATACACGGCAGCAGGGGGGGCAGTCGTATGTTTCAGACTCAGACACGCGAAGTACTCAACTCTGTGTCCATATTGTACCGAGACGCTTCAATTCCCATGAGGATTACTCCAAAAAAGTTTTTATGCTTTTCTGTAAGAGCCCGTTCTCGCGTCCTTCGTCGTGTAACTTATGTATCATGCGTACACCACAATACAACAGAGGAGTCGACACACAGTAGTACTCGTAGCAGTCCCTCTGCACTTCCAACTCCCAAATGGCAAGTCGCCCAATTTAACTGGGCTTTCAGCCAAGCACGCATCTTTGCGCAGCAGGCGATCAAGCTCGAGCGTGTGCGCTTACTGTCTGCTGCTGTCTTATCGTGTGCAAGTCAAGTACCCGCAGGCGTGCAGCTACCGTTATGCACGCAACACGCGTACCGTAAATCACCAGGAATACCGGCGCAATGGTGATCGCTTCTCCTGCGCACTGCTCACTGCTGCTGTATCTGACTTCTAGATTGCCTGGGCTATGCACACTATGCACCCACATGCACTACGATTGGTTTTACGCGTGGCGTATAAAAGCTAGTCGGTTGTTTGTGAGAGAATCGAGCTCGAGATCGACATCGAATTCGATAGCGTATTATGTCTCCCTCACCTGTTGACCCTGGGTTAATTCCCGGGTAGCTACTATGCTATGTATATCTTCCTGCCAGACGGTCAATGATGGCGTCCCCGCTGAACGTAGAACGCTCGCCCATTGTTTCCACCGCTCGGTATTATCAGAGTTGCATCTCATTATACTACACGCATACCACCGGTAGTTGGCTATGCGTGTTCGGCATTCAAAAGAAAATTCCCGGGGTAAACTCCCAGTGGCCATACCGCGGCTCCTACATCGTAACTAAAACACAAAAACGCCGTCATTCGATTCGCCGTGGTTTTTGTCTTTCTTGTGGTGCTTTTGCCATTGATCATTGGTCATTATTGGTTAGTTTGGTATGGTTGATTTACCTCGGTTCCCGAAATCTTCCGGAATTTTCCCCCGAGGAAGGCGCTGATTGAAACCAAAGGTCGAGTACGCATACCGCCCATACCAGAACAATGTTTTTCAATCAATCGTGTTGCATACTCTACTTTTTGCAGTCTGAAACAAAAAATTGTACATTGTAAATTTGCATATTCAGGATTGCGAAGACAAGCCGTATTGGTGCTGAGACTGTGAAATAAACCCATGATTCCCCCACTAATAGTAACAAGTATTTGTTGTGCAACAAACTACTGTACAAAACCTAAAGACTGGTAAAAACAACGCCAATAAAAGCAAGTGATGACAAAACCTTGGATATCTCTCAAAAATATCAATCCGTTTGGAAAATAAAGATCTACGCACGGTACTGGCGGGAGGAATCCATAACCGGCCTGATGGTGAAATCGCACCGTTGGTTTTCCCGTTCCTGGGCGAACGAAAGGACCGTCCATACACCGATGTATGGTCATGTTTCCATCAATTTACGACCAGATTAAAGTATGAGACGCTCCAGAGAGCGAACGTTTGAGGCGTCTCCTAAAGCTTCCTTCGAATTTGTCTCCTGAAAAGTGTGCCCCCCCCCCCCAAAATCTGGGCGAACCCATATCTTCATTTTTTGCAGGACAAATACCGGAGGAATACAAATCAAAAAGAAAAAAAAAACGCACACTATTACGGAGGACCATAGTATATAGGACCTACGGTGCACACAAAAACCTATATACTTACCTATTTTTGCTAACAAAATTTGGTCCTATTTACTATGGTCCCCCGTAGTTGACAGCTTACCTGGTGAAACGTGCACCTCGGTGTTGTGTGTATGGTTTGGAAACTTCAGCCTGGATGGGACATAGCGAAGGATTGGGCGATGGCGCATTTGTTTGGCCGCAATTTACGCCGGGGGGTACCCGCATTGGGTCCATGGGCATAAACGTTTCTACCGATTTTCGCAAGTAAATAACTAACTCACCCGAGCCCATCACCGAATCGACTGTTGTTTCGTTGGGCTTCTCTGACGTGGTAGATTCCGGAAGGCGGTGAAGTTCATCGGGAACGCTGCCGACTCTGGTGGCGCTTTCGCTGTCATGTTCAAGAAGATGTTGATCCAGTGAGTCGTTCGAGGTAGCAGTGGTAGCAATTTTCATGGCGAGGCGTGAAAAAACATCAAAAGGTATACGAAGAACGTACCAGATTGCGTCGGTGTTCTGTAGCAGGACCTATAGCAAGTCGTACACATATTGTACGTGTACTCTCACAAGTCGAAGAGTAAGCTGTTTTCAAATTGCGGTTCGACCTGAAGTTGTACGGTAAACACGTTTGACATGTTTAGGTTGGTGGTTGACGGTTCGGTTGCAGTCAGCCGATGCAGTGTGTGCTGCTCACATTGCAGATAAACGGAAGCGTATGCGCACACCATAAGCGAGTCACTCTCTTTTCATCTCCCACACCGCAATTATCGTCGGTTCAGTAGTAACAAACCTCATACATTGCCCCCCGAGGGAATCACTTACAATTGCCTCACACATCACCAACAGCAGTGCAGTTCGAGCTGTCGGACAACAACGAACCCCGCCCTAGCCTCCACATTGTTCTTTCCCTTTAGCTAAATTAATGAATCCACACTACTGCACGTAGCGGAAGTAGTTAATTACTAAATTACACCCACCCCCATCCACACTATTACTTACATATATACAAATTAACGGCTACACAATAACCGAACCACTTAGGCATGTATTAGATAACTTTGCTAACTAAAAATGGATTAACTCAAAAACAATATAATATTGTAAAATGAACTATACAAGAACAAGCCCGCCCATTGAGCGTGTCTTATATGTATCACGCAGCTTGAAAAGTTGAGTTTTCAGCCGTTCAATCTGTAGTACCCACATCGTCATCGGGTGTCGTTCTGAGACCAGCCCTCCTCGTACGACTTCAGGACAGTCAATACCGAACCACCTGGATTCCAAACGTGCATATGGTGGCTGTTTTACCTGCCTGTAGCGCGGCCAGCGGTCCCGCCTTCGTGCCCAATTTTGGGTTAACCTACGCAGGCTTTACGAAGAGGCAACCTCCGCCAGCTTGTTACTGCAAGCCAGGAGACGCTACGACGAGTGTTAACCCGTGACACGCGTGTTCCCGCCCTCCTCGGGTGGTCGTGCCTTCCGTTTCTTGCGCAGTGGCGTGTTAATTAACTCTGGCTTTGGATCGCTTACCTTCGAGACCCCGTCTGCGGTAGTCTTCAAGGACAACACCGCTGATACCCGCTACTTCGTGAGTCGTGGGTCCGTTTGGTGTGCGACAGGGTTTTTTTGTGGCGCGTGTTTGACTCCATGTTGCGAACGTAAGGTGTTTCCTTGCAGGCATCCTCAATCCACGCCAACCCATCCAAAGACTGCACATTTTAAAGCTCGTCTTGTGACTGCCTAACTATGTTTCACGCATGCATTCAAACCTCCACGGTAGGTAGTATGTCGTGCTGTGTTTCTTGCTGCACGGGGCGGAGAAGGTTTTTCACCGTTGAACGCTTGCTGTGTCCCCACACAGCGCGACACTCAAGTCCACATGTACGTTACTCAACCGTAGTTTCTCTGGCCAATAAAATCCTCATCGACCCGCCACATCGCGTATCGTTGGTTGCCACACAGGACGACAACTGCACCGTTGGCGACGTTGAAGAGGGATCCACGCTGATAGGCTTTCCTGGTGATGACGTGTGTGTCGCAGCTGTGTGATTCGTCGTCAGCACATATTATGGGCGGAATAGTTTCGTCAAGGACCTTGTATGTCTTGGAGCTTCGTGCCGGTATCGTATGACCCATTTGTTCAAAGCACAGGATGACAAGTGGTTCAACACGTCAAGCTGTCGAATATGCTAGCCCGGAGGTCCGTGATTAGTGCTCGGAGTGTTTATCGCCCAAATAAGTACTTGGTATACCTTGTTTTCAGGACAGTTAGAGCGCGAACGCTTGAATTCGCAAATCTCGATGCAAATTAGGGAGCAGCGGGAAGGCTTGACCCTATACGGGTTGAAACGAATGCATATACAGGGGGAGGGAGGGGAAATCGACTGTGATCACGGCTTTATCAGAAGGTTGTTAAATGCAAAAGCTCCTGGAAGCTGACCTGGAACGTAAAAGTGGCCATAAATTTACTGATGCAAATTTGTACACATATACATATAAATATATGTGCACACATATTTCGGCAAGGTCCTGGCCGTCATTTACATCGAAATGAGAGTCAGTTAAAGATGCCTGCCGTTACATCTGAACTACTTGTGTGCAGCGTTAACTCCCACTATCGAAGGCGGTGTTGGCATCATGGAAACGGGTTCGCGTTTGCTGTGTGTTGCATATCTATTGATGGAGATAGGTATGTGTTCTCTAGGTAATAGTCGTCATAGAGGCCCCCCAATATGGTTTAGGCCGTCACGACGGAATCTTAGGGGGGGGTGGGTCTACCTTTTGCACGTTTTCGTGGGAAGGTGACCAACGCGTTGGGGGCCGCGTGGTGCGGTTGAACACCCTACACGCCAACTGATTGTGTGCCAAGCATATCATTTTAGTAGGGACAATTCGAAGTAGGCTTCTGTATTCTGGACTGCAATTGATGCAAAAGCAGACATCTGCTCCTCTGCAGTACAGTAGTCTACCTGGCTTTGATTCAAGTACGAGTTGCTCAGTGTTTTGCTTGCCTTTCTGGGCTACCCTTGTCATCCTTGGCAAGGTTGCTTCTCTACGCCATAATAGGGTCCAAGTCTGAGCAGAGAAATGCTAGTGTTTCTACCCAAACGACTAGAGGGTACATTTAGCCATTGTGTATGGTGTCAGCGATGGGCTGGAGGTGTGAGAATCGTTGGACGTCTTCTCAGCGACCGCGTAGGGGGCTGCGGTAACTAACACGAGGTACCTCATGGGCCATGCTACGGTAGTACGGAGGGGGTAACTTGAGTACAAATGTTTACGACTAAGTTCAATCTCCACTTCAACTGAGAAATGTCCCTACATATTTAAGAGCCTATATGTGGCTCATGGCTAATTCGTTACAATCACAACCCATTGAATCGATTTCCCAGTCAAATGTCTGGGTTGTGGATGAGTTTGGTAGGCCGTCAGTGGTTTCGTCTTGGCCCCGATGCCGAGGGGCCCTCTGTTTAAACAGGACAAGCAGAACAAGGCTGAATTTGACGTGAGAGTGTACACGGAGGCCGCTGATGTCACAACGGCTCTCGGTCGTTCTCTGGCTAACCCCCAAATCGACCCATGGGGTTTGCTCGCGGTCGTCCCTCCTGCTTCATGACCGCCTATATGATCTTCGCCTGACGGTCGATTTCTGTATTGAGCTCGGTTCGTGCGGAGGCACGTGAGTCAGGCTCAGCTGGCGAATATTCATAGCTGGTACGACCCCTGTCGAAGCAGCCGGTGTGGATTGGTCGACCCAAGATAAGGATTCTCCGATAACGCAAAGCGATGGTACCCCGGCAGTGCCAGAAGGCAGTGCTCCGGCGATCCAAGGTGAAAATGCTCCTTCGATCCCAAGATATGGTGCTTGGGCGATCCCAAACGATCGTTTTTTGGCGATCCCGGGTGATCATGCTCTACCGACGCCAAGCGATGATGCTAAGGCGCTCCCATATGATGATGCTTCCAGAAGTTGATGATCCGATGGTCACATGCCACGATTTTCCAGCAAACTTCGACGATGCTGCTCCAGAGAGGGGACGGCACATTTAGATTTGTGTCGGGGATATTGACCACCTTGTTGTATTGCCCGATAACAGCGTATGCCTATGGTGTATGGTGCCATACGTGACAGCCCTGTATGGTCGAATCGGATACACACACACTTGGCTTCGTTTCTGCCCTCGGTGTTCCCTTGGTGGGAGGGCCGTCGACGGTATCCTAAATGATCGACGTGGTCTTGTACTAACGATTCATGTGATGAGGTACACATCTTACGACCCCCGCCGCCGTAGATAATGTAACCCCGACGCGACAGCATGTGCGACCCCGGGGGAAATTGCAGGTGTGACTCCTAGCGCTGAAGCAGCAAACCACGACGGTGATGTTCTATTTCCTGTTGATGACTCTTCAGCCCCTCGTTATTCTGTGGCGACCCCCCCTTATGACATTTGAGATGCTAGACATGAAGGTCTGTATCTGGTGAACAAAATCCGACCTCGCATGATGATACTGGTACTTCAGCCTCTGGTGATGTCACTTGGGCTACTGCCGATGGCGCGGGCTCCAATAGAAGGTTGTCGTCGCTCGCATGCAGCATGGTTCGCAGTTGCGCATTCCAGTTTCGCATGTGGGCACTCCATTTCGGTGGTTATCTTCTCCTCTCGCCTTCCGTTGCTGTCCTTCAGCGTGTCCATGTCCTGATTGCAAGTGTTTGTCCATCCCGCTTCGATACCCTGTTATGTTGGCGCTTTGCTGTCAGGTCTAGAGACGGTGCTGTTGATGTATTGGCGTCGCTTCGCGTTTATATCCACCTTGAACGAGCATAGACCTCGGTTCCCCGACTGCTGCTTCAGTTTAACCACGATTTCGCCCGTCATCAGATTGTGAGTTATTTCTTCAAGCACGGTGTGAAGCCTTGCCCCATTGCAATAGTGGGAGAGAAGATGTGCCTATCCAGGCCTGACACGATAATCTGGGGAGTTGTGCCTGGTGAATCCTGCCAATTGAGTCGGTCATGGTTCCTCGGATAATGTCAGACATGGCTTCGAGTAGTTTCTTGTTGCTGGCGGGGTTTGTCGTCTTGGGCACGTCTAGCACCGGGGGGTTCATCATGTGGTCATTGTGCACGAGAATCATCCCGTTGTCCAGGAAGTGCTTACTGGTGCCACTGTCCACTAGGGAAGTCATTTCGCTGCTGTTGGCCTGACAGGTTCGATCGTTGATCGATATCGTGAACACGATTTTTTTGCGTACGGCTTGTTTTTCTGACCTCCGGAGAGGGACCTCGTGTGCACTCTGCTCCTGAGATTATGTGGCCTCCGTAAACCCTGAACAGGCATGATGGTACAGGTTATAACGATCGCAGTGATGCCGATCGCTGTTTCGAGCAACCGTTAAAAAACCCTGGGCACGAGCTCTGCAATGTAGATGTCCACCGGTTTTGCTGTTTCTCGGCCGTTGGGTGGACGGTCCGTGCAACGGTTGTACTCGTAACCAGAAAGCCTGCGTTGAAGCCGTAGTCGACGTTGAGGTTCGACGTATCATTGCCATCAACGGGGGGGAACTGGCCGCATTTTACCGAAGATACGCTGTAGGCGCTACCGAGCGGTAGGCACGTTGCCTCTTGTACGTAACAATCGGAGTCGGGAAGTATCGTTGTGTTGTGGTGTGAGCACCGCATCTGCCCACGCCATCGACGGCTCTAGTCTTTCCCTCGCAGTCTTTCTTGGTCCTCTCCTAGTTGCCATTGTGTGGCTCGCTTGGGCACCCACTCGGAGGATCCCTTCTTGTTTTCAAAGGTAGCAGACCACCGACACAGCTGACATCGTACCAGCACACGGGGTGTACTGGTCACGGTTGTAATTGCGGCAGGCGACGGAACGGTGGTCGTCGCAGAGCCGCACCCGGCGACCATCCGGATTGTTTCGCTGTGGCGAGACTTGGCATCAAGGCACAGATCGTGCATGGTAATGTGTGTGACGTTGAGGACGAGCGACTAGGCCCGTTACACGTGACGTTTAGCGTGGTCGTACTCCTCGGTGAATTTCTGCACTACAGTCGGATGTCGTGGGTGCGTTGACCGATCGTTGGTTCTTCATCCCCGTTACCTCAATGTGCGAGGGGATACCATTTATAACCTAGGCGCCGGGGCCTTGCCCGGTTTACATGGAAGTCATTGCTGCTAGTTCTGCAAGCTTCTTAGCGCGGGTGACTCAATCTGGAGTTCGTGTAGATCTGCCCGCTCAGGCGAAATTCCTTAGATGTGCCCGCACTGAAAATAGAGCCTTTCCAAGCACAACGACCAGGTGGCACACCAGGTCTCTCGTTAGAGTCGGGGTTAGGGTTAGGGTTAGAGTTCCGGGTCGGGGTGGTGGCCGCCGTTAGCCGAAGCCAAACATAAGCTCACCGTCGGGAACGAATGCATTTACAGCTTCGTGACAAAACCCTACCTCATTAGAAACGGTATCATGTTATGCGGGCATGTCCGAGAAGTTTGCATGAGCGGGAAGATTTACGCCTGCTGCTCAATCTGTGACAATCAGGAAAAATATGTACCCAAGCTCCTGCCAGTACGACCAGACAAATCGCCTGTAGTATGCTGGTAGTTGTGAGTCGCATCCGACGAATAAACAACATTGGATACAAAACCAGAACATGTTGAATTTAAAGGCGACACGTTGGCTGCCAGAAATCTCGCATACGGGCCTTTAACAAGCAAGTCTCGGGCGTGTGACGATATGAGAGCGCACAGTGGACGACGAAGACGAACATTCGACAAGCGGACAAATACTGTATGTCGTGATCCATTTACTAATTGCACTGAAAAGACAGAGTGTAACGGAATGAGAGATAAATTAGAGACCAATGGTTTGCGCGAAGGATGTGTCAGCATCGCCTGTTGACCCTCCGGGGGGAAAACGGGGAACTAGAAAACGGAAAAGGAACTAAATGAAAAAACAAAACTCCAAAACATTCCTAGTTGGAAGCACAGAGCGGAGGAGTTGTTGGACAAAAGAGTCAAACTGTCGAGAGAACCCGTCTCTGGAGAAAATAAGAGAATGGAAGCAAAGCTCCACGTTTTTGTATCCTTCGTTGACAGTGGTGGTAGCTTTGTGCTGTCGTCGTGCTCCTTGGACGAGATGGGACAACACACAACTCGAAACAGACAATAATGAAACCAATGCTCATGAAACCACAAGAATAAACAGATTCGAAGCAACCGCAGCAGTTTGCAACAGTATAGATATATTACACCTGCTACTACTGTAGTCCACCCGGAGCATTGGTACCCTCTCCGCCGACTACTATTCCCTGGTCTCTTCTATAGAGGTTGCCCTACAGTTTCCTCCCCCCTTCCATCTCTCTGAAACACCAATCATGAATCTCCGCCTCCGTCGCGGACCACACATATAGACGACGCCAAAAAGGACGGTCAGCATTTCGCTCAACTCCAATCCACCTTCAAAACCCTATTGAAAGACAAAAGGCAAACTACAGTAGAAGTATTTTCGGTAGAAACACTTCTCAACCTGGAAGCGAACCTTATTGTCTATACTCGTAGAAACAACCGTGCCAAGGATCTCTATCGTAGTTCCGAAATATCCCCAAAACCTGGACTACTCTCGCGTGGATCAGCTCCGCGTGGAGCAGCCACTCCAGACGAGAGACGTCTACTACTGCACTCCTGTGGCAATGTCCCAGGGTTCAGAAGCATATAGGTAAATTATTCCCGGAATAAATGGCGAGCTTGACGCCAACCAATTAACGCGTGTGATGTTTGAACGTGCAGCGCGGCATGTGACGTGTTGGTCCCCTTTCTAAGCACCCAACAAAAGCTCCCGAAGCACATATGTTTCAGATGACCTGACCGTATACTCGTGCCTAGCACAACGCCACCCACAACACACATCTCCATCTCCGACAATATGCATATACAGTATATATCCGACAGTATACTTCGTATATATATGCGACTCACAGCATCCGAATATTCTCTTTCGGGGTGCCAACCCCGCCTTCGATAGTGACTTTGTAGGTTGCACACAGTACATTATTCAAAAGCGCGGGGCATATTTAACAGCCGCCTATTCCGATACAAGCAACGGCCAGGACCCAGCCGATATATATATACATGGTACATAATATATATAACCTATATAATATGAACCTGGTTTTCTTGTTTATCCCAGGCGTTTTTGCACCGAACGGCCTTTTGAACAAGCCGTGGTCACGTGTGTCTCCCCTCTCCTGTCTCCTCTCCGGCACATTCCGAGTATGATATATCGAACACGGGTCTCCAGGCTAGACGAGGGGGAGAATAACCTGTTGAACTGCGTGTCATCGTATGACTTGGGATATGCCACACACACCATACCGAGACGAAGCTCCAAGACACGAAGGCTTCATCCCGGAAAACTCCGCTTGAGGAGTATTGCTGACGACGAATCACGTAGCTGTGACGCACACGTCATCGCCGGGGAAGCCGATCAGAGTGGTTCCTTCCTCAACTTCGCCCACGGTGCAGTCATCGTCGGTCTGTGCGGGAACCAACGATGCGCGGTGCGGCGGGTCGACGAGCATTCGTTGGCAAACCATATTGATAGAGTATCGTTCATCATCTGATTCCGAGTGTCACATCGTGCGGACATAAAGCAGACGACCGATATTGAAAAAGATTATTCCGCACGACCAGGAAGACAATATATATACTGTATGTGCATGGCAAAGGGCATACCATACATAAAACGATGCATTCGTGAAGCGCAGACAAACGTAGACGAGCTTTGAAAGATGCAGCCTCCGTGGATGCGCGTTGATGATGCCTGCCGGGCAACAGCAGGCCCCTTCAACATGGCCAAATAAACGCGACACGAAGCACCCTTCCTTGGCGAACAACGGACGGACCCCCGCACTTACCCCAAACGAGGTACGGGTATCGACAAAGTTGTCCTCGAAGCTAACCAAGTCCGGCTCCTCAAAGGTAAGCGAGCCGAAGCCTGACTCGAATACCTCGCCACTGCGCAACACACGAAAGGCACGAGCATATATAGGGAAGGCCACGCGTGCAACAGGCATATTAGTCATCGTAACGTTCCCTGGCTGGCAACGAGCATGTTGAAGAAAGTTGTTTCTTCGCCAACCATCTATAGCTCAACGCACGATTGGGCACGAAAACGGGGACACTCGCCGTTCAACGGGTAGCTCCAAACTGTGACCATGCACTCTTGTAATTCCGATCGTCTGATGATGGACTATTGACAGAACGATGACGGGTGATAGTCTTTGGAGGCTAGCTCGGAGGTGGCATCAGACAGCTCGGCCTGCGCCCATGGCGAAGCTCACGTAGTACGACGGTAGTGTCGTAGTTGTGGTTGATGCCCTCGGGGTCAATATAGAGATTGATGTACATCTTTCGAATTGCGGCGTTGATTTCATATTATTTTATGTGGCGTGGGATGTTGACCTTTGTGCACACGCTGCTCGCACCGTGTCTGACTCGATCCGTCTTACCCGTTCCTTTCCGAGCTTGGGGCTGTAAATTCCTCGAGAAATCACGAAATATGAAATTACGATGTATCTGGCCCTGACACGTGTGGGCAGCTGGGGCAGCATCGTCTGTTCGCGTGTTTGATCAGTCCACCACCACCACCCCGTGCTATATCCACTTGGTACTACAGTATCCACTTGTCTGTGTGTGGGCTGATGATGCTATTATACCTACCGCTGCTGGGTTCTGTGTAATTGTTTGTGATCTGATGCCTATGTATGGGCTGATGATGCTATACCTGCTGCTGCTCATGGATTACGTGTAGTTGTGTGTGTTTTGGTGCTGGTTTGTGATGCTGCTGGTGTTACGTGTGTACGTGTGCTCGTTCTGTTTGGCATGGCGTGCTTGTTGAGTAGGGGCTGGGGGGTGACATAATTCGTACCAGTCCCAGTATGAACTTCGTGTGACAGATCCCGGGGTCCTCAATATCCGCTTCAGATCTCTGCTACAGAATTATATACGGCGTTGTATGGATTTGGTGGCGATGGAAAACCTAAGAGAAAACTCTTACGAATAAACCGACTAGAGTCGAGGTGCGGGGGGCAAACAAAGGGTGAACAGCAAGCAGGGTACGCAAGTAGTCCTGTTCGTCTGGGCTGTGGTCAACTTTATCGCTGAAATTCCTCGCGGCAAACCGAACCGTAACCTGCTAGTCAAACTATTGCACACTTATTTGCGGCACAACTGTTCGTCGAACCGTACCTTACGCAACTGCCGGTTTCACTTGTAGGATAACACGCACATAAATAGTGCGATATGGACTCTGCTGCGGAACTTCGACGCAATAGGCTACGGTACCTACTATACGTATAGAGGTACCTCATTCTTTCACACGCCCTGATGGTCTTGAAGAAGCGTCAATACTACGGTAGTACTTTCGAAGTAAACAACTCACGTGTTGAAGTTACTGTTGACTAGAAGAGCAAAGGCGCCACCAGATTCGGCAGTGTTCTCCCTGAACGTCACCGCCTTCTGGAACCTATCACGCCGAAGCAGCACGGCGAAACGGCACGAAAAAAGTGTATGGTTTCGGGTCACGTTTTGTTTTTAATTTATCTGTTACGTCTGGTTTACGTGCGTGAAAAAATAGATATAATGCTGAGGCCAAGGCAACATCGTGTACCCGAGATGCAACTTACGCCAAACCAATTCGCCAGCGCTCTACCGTTTTCTACGTGTGCACGACATGTTATATTCATACTATGGTTTGTGGTACGAACCTACTGCAGGTGTCTACTTCTTCTCGAACAAGGCCGATGGCGGGGAACGAGCAGGCCAGAATTGCACACTTCACCAAGATAGGTTTACCTCATCGGCTTAGACATTTTGAACCACGCCTTGCGCTGCGCTTATACACCATGTGCAGGCAACACAAGCACATATTACGGCCGTGGATGCGTTAACGCGGCCTCCGACAGGTGCAATGAAACGTTTCACTATCCCTACCCAACTGCGGGCGAGTGGTCAGCGCAACTGCTCCGCCTGCAATCCACGGTCTCTGTCCTTGCATACATAACGGCGTTCTTTGTAATCGAGTAAATAGTCGAAGAGCCGTGGAATTGTAGGAGTCGTACGGTTTAGGCCAGGCATGTCAAACTGGGGGCGCTTCCCAGCTGAAAGGCCGCCCTATGTAATAAGATTCAATAGAGAGTTTAAAGCATTGTCCCTTGGGTATATAGCCCGTGGGGTATAGTGTGATTGGCATGTAGCTTTCATTTGTTTTCAAAAATAGTTTTGGGTGAGCTTTAGAGCTCTTCTTCTCCAGAGAGGAGCCTCCAACAAATTAGGTTCTACGTATTCCTATCGTAGCGCGGGTCTGTAGTTAAACAAACCATTCGTCGCTATAAAAATCACGTTTCACAGCACTCACGTGACGTCTCCACCGTCAATAGCGATACCACCACCGAGAAGGCTTGCATCGTTGTTGTTGAACTGCACATCTCCCTGGAAGCTGGTGCCACAAAACGAAGCAAACAGGTTTGGCGTGTCGCGCGTGAGGAGAAAGGATAAAAATTCGTGAAATGTACTTCTAACCAGGGCGGAGTATACTCGTCCCGGGGGTCGGATCAATAATCGTGGTATCCTTGTGCGGCGTGAGTATGCTGCCGAGAAAAATATGGCTCCGGCGTGATAGTCATGTGGATCTACCAACTGCGGTTCTACCAGCAGTGCCCCGCTTCGTAGTGCCCCGTGCCTTGGCGTCCGACTAGAGCTGTTGGAAGACCGTATCGCGTCCACGGGCGAGAGCAATACGACCATCGAGACACTTGTTTCCTTTACAGCGTAGACAAGCCTAAGGCCGAAACAATGCACGTTGTGTAAAGCAAAAAGCGACGTTAACGTCTATTCAAACAAGGTGCACTCACGTCAAGGATCCCAGGTCGTTCAAAACAGCGCCACCATTGCCACGGGCAATGATATCGTTGAAGCTCGCCTCCCCGAAGAAGCTAAGAATGAGGCGAGGCGCAGCGGAGCCACAGGGGCCCAGAGTCAGGTCGTGGCATGGAACGTTACGTTATGTTAACGAAGTGAACGGGCGGATTTCTACCCATATTTTACCAACACTCGAAAGCCCCGTGCCACACAATGAGCTTGGAAACCAATATTTGACGCAACTATAGCAACAGAGATTACTAATATAATTGTATGGCCGGATAAGGGGCAGTGTTTGTACTTTGTGACACAATACAACATTCGCAAATAATGCTTTCCAAGGAGTCAATGCGGCAATTCGCTAAACAGAGCAGTGCACCACATTCAATACCGAGCCATAAAAATTGACCCTCCTTCCCTCCACCGCTGTTAGATGGGCATCGTCTAATGCAGGCAACCCTCGTTACGTTGTGACTGGTGCTACGGTACGGCGGTCGCAAGTATTGTATGTCCTAATCCTTGTTCCAGCCAACGAGAGCCACTCGGCCGAGGGACCACCTTATGGTTTGGCACTCTTGTGTATTTTAGAGGTTTTTGTTGTATCGATATGCATCGCGATGCGATTATTTAGCAATTAACTCCGGGACAGCGAATTTTAGTTTGGCGTCCAGTTTTGAGCGAGGTACAAAGCCACTATACCGAGCGGTATAACGCGATTCATGTGTCCATTAAATATCGTTGACTCATGGGGCGGGAAACGTACACGAGGACATTGGCTCACGTCATAGTGCCGGCGTTGTACAGCGACGTGCCTTCGGAGCTCCTGCAGTTCGTGTTGCTGAATGTGGCTGCACCTTGGAAGCTGCACACGGTATGCACGTGTTCCACATATAGTTTTGTTAAACAGACGACAGGGCTTCAAATTAGAACATGGACACACGCGTTCTGCGCGGTGAATACACCCCCCCCCCAGCAGGGGGGCGAGATAGCGGCGAGTTTCGTACATTATATCTTGTGAAGCGACTGTCACACGAACGAAGGCCCCCTCTGTCTGCCATATGGTCTAGGCTGGGGCTGTGAAGGACAGTGCTTGGATCGAAACGTTGCTCACAGGCGTCCCTCGAAAACGGTGATCGAATATGGGGTATCATCTCTGTCAAAGGTAGAGAGGGATTGTTTTCCTGGTAACGCACGACAACCAATTGTGTCTCTCCCTTCAGAAATAATATATGCACCTTAATTTTGCGATTATATATGGCGAAAACGGATGAAAACGGCGCCTGTACTTTTGTACTCCACAGGTATCTGTGGTATACTCTGGTGCTTCGTATACCAACATCATCTGCAGGGGAAGCAGTTCTAAGGGGGCGGGAACGTGCTGACAAACAACCTGGAAAAACAAGTCAAAACACATTAAATGTATCACGAAGGACGCATTACCATATTTTCAACCTCGAAGACTCGCGCGAAACAACATGGAGCGGGTTGAACTACTACGATGGTGTCAAAGGGGCAACTTTCTTTCACGGCCGTACACATCTTCGTACCCCATGTCGGAGTCGGAGTCGTTGGTGACGTCGCAGCCGTTAGCGCCCTCCAATTGAGACCCATTGTCCTCGAAATCCGCCCTCGCATCGAAACTGACCAAAATCAAGACCCGTACCACATGTTTTGGGTAACATCGGGCGTCAGGCTTTCTGACAAGGGGCGACGTTGCTTGCTGGGAGCGTTTAGTGATGGCGTGTGTATGTGTCGTGCAGCAACCTCAGATGCAACCACAGGGACGGCAGAAACACACATCGGACGCATGCTACGGTAGAGGTACACCATGATTTTTCTCGGAGAGCGGTCACATGAGAACCTCTATACCCCACCCCAAAAACTGATTTTGGGAGGAAAATAAAAACTTTGTACATGGATGACTACAGTAATCCCACGGTCTAAGTATAAAATGAAAACCATTGCATGTATTGCATCACAAGAGTAAAATTCCGACAATTTTGGGTTGAGGGGCCCCGTCATTCAGAAAACGTTTCAGCCAAAAAAACGTATACCTTATACCTCTATCGTAGCACGCGTCATCGGTCGACACACTAACCTCACAATCCCACCGTCGAAGTTGTCGATACCGACACCATCGTTTCCTCTGATTGTCGAATCGCCGCCGAACCTACCCGATCAAAAGACGCAATCACAGGCAACGTTATAACGATGAAGTACATTTCGGCAGATCGATCGGGTCCTATAAAAAAACAATCCTGGCGCATGGTTCTGTAATGGAGGCCGACTGGGCGTTTCATCTGGTGCTGTCGCTATACAAAATCGAATTGTACTACAGTAGTAACCATCTGAGGACGGTACTTTTTTTTTGTGGGTTCTGTCGATGGCTGTACTGAAAGAACCAAGGCGACAATTCACACGCCGGTTGTGTCCAACAATGCCCTGAGTGAAAATGAAAATTCGCGTTCGCGTCGAGTTTTATATTTTTCAGTTTTGCTTTAGTTATAGCCTTGAAAGGCTATTTTTGGTAAGGATTGCAAATGGCCAATTTTCAATATATTTAATTTCGGCTGGCTCAGGAAACCATATTATAGACCCGATATTGAAAATGTGTTCCCGGAGGATTGTGGTGATTAGCTATACGATCATCATACAAGTTGTATTGTAGTAAAATATCCATTTTTGATGGCGCTGAAAAATTTTCCGTTTTGGGGTTAATTCCTTACTGATCAGTAAGGAATTAACCCCAAAACGGAAAATTTTATTCAGTAAGGAATTAACCCCAAAACGGAAAAATTTTCAGCGCCATCAAAAATGGATATTTTACTACAATACAACTTGTATGATGATCGTATAGCTTGTCACCACAATCCTCCGGGAACACATTTTCAATATCGGGTCTAGAATGTGGTTTCCTGAGCCAGCCGAAAATAAATATATTAAAAATTGACCATTTGAAATCCTTACCAAAAAAAGCATTTCAAGGCTATAACTAAAGCAAAACTGAAAAATATAAAAATCGACGCGAACGCGAACGCGAATTTTCATTTTCACTCAGGGCATTGTTGGACACAACCGGCGTGTGAATTGTCGCCTTGGTTCTTTCAGTACAGCCATCGGCAGAACCCACAAAAAAAAGTACCGTTCTCAGATGGTTACTACTGTAGCCACCCTACGATGTTTCCAAAGGGATACACTGGGTTTGACTACAGTAGGTCTGTCGGGGCAACTGTGGGCATGCTCTACCTTAAGGGGCGCCACAAACACGTTGATCCCACACCACAACGAGAGCGCCACATACGTGCAAACAAATTATCCTTCTCGGCGCGAGTCGCAACCCAACGACATCTCCATCCGTGCTGTTCTGGCACGTAAAATAAAGATGCGAACGCATCCGCTATGGACGCGCCGAGGAGTACAAGCTTGATGATCTCTATACAACCTTTCTAAGCCACTGCCCCCCCCCTGAATATCACATCGTCGCAGCCTTTCTCACGTTAGCGTGCCAGTGTTTTCCGGGATCGCATTGATGTTGTTCTCGATGAGCACCGTCTTCTTGAACCTGCCGCAAGCATATGCACGTATATTAGCACGCAGTAGTTCCACATTGATCGCTGAGATCGTGAACACCTCTTGAGAAAAAACCTTCGTCACCGGAGCCACAGGGCATAAGCAGATCCACACGCAACCGGTATCTTCACGGAATTTATATAGATATTCGTGTTGTGCACCGACGAAACGGCTATGATACGTGCAAATGTGTCGTTGGCATTATTGTATGCTGACACGGGTGCTACCCAGTGGCACTCCCCAGAGGGTTCATGCGTTTGCTGGACGTCGGCGGACCCCACGCATAGGTGGATAGGCATTTCGCAACGCTACTGGCGCACGGTAGCACACACAATAGCACTACCTGCCTGCCTGCCTGCTTCTCAGCCAACGACATGCTTGGATGGACTGGTGACATCTCTGGAACCCCCCCTCCCCCCGAATAATCCGGGAGTATGTGTTACAGCGCCAGTGCGCCGGGACACAGTACGATGAAGCTTAGGGACTGCACGAACATGCCCCGAGCGGAGGGTCTATTTGGGAGAACATACATCAGGCTGTTGGGAGATCTTTGTTCTCAACAAAGGTAAAGAAAATATTGTTTCCAATGAGGAAATCCTCTATTTGGGTGTGGAAACCCATTTGTGGGCCACCTTCATGCCTGATGTCTACGGTACACCACCCCAAAGCAAGAAGCTTAAAGTAAAACATACCGTCAACCTATGAACAAATATGTCCACCAGTCACGTTCCCGCCGGTTGTGCATACATATCGTCTGCATCGCTCTCGATGCCTCGTTATTCAACCGCGTTGTGTGTTGTGTCCGACTGGGATGCTGGAAAACTGGGCGATTCTCGTGATACTGGTGCTTGCTGGAGCTTTATTTAGCCTGACGACATACTGCAATATCTCCGTCAGCCACGGCAAGACAGCGAGGTGCGACCAGTCTCGGGACGGAATCGGAAACTCACGATCCCGCAACCTACGACCACGGTAAATTTTGCGGGGGATACACATTATTTGACATTTTCATGGCGCGTCATGGTACTCGCCACGGCACTCTCAGCGATTCACCATGTTCGCGAGCAACTTGAGATCGCACCAAAGTTTAAGGCCCACGCTGTTGGTCCGTACTATTACACCGACAAGGCACGAGGCGGGCCACGGCGTGAGGGTGGGGGGTGGTCTACTGAAAATACTCACTCCATGCTTCCAACGTTCTTGATGATTCTGCCCACGTTTTCGATCTCCCGGATGGCGACGTCCCCGTTGAAAGTCAGGCTGGAGTCTTCGTTCGTCTCGAGCAGCGTGCCCGAAGCGTTGTCTTCACGCGACTCCTACACCGACATAACACCACAACGTAATACAACGCAAACACAGCACAACGGAACGGCGGTCAGCAGGAAGGGGACGTTAAGCCTGAGTCTTTCTGCTGGCAATGTTTGGGAAATACCGCAGTGGGCAAGGGGGTAGGACGACGCCGAGAGGCGGTTGAACATGACGAAGTCCCGTGATACGGCTTTGTGACGTACAGTTTCACCATACAATAGGGAACCACGCTAACCTAAGTATCGCCGTGGAATGTCCTTGGATTGCTAGAAGCATCAGGTTTCGCTGGATGAGACACGCATCAGCTTCCAGTGGAGGTATCGTGTTAACCGAACGATTCCGTGACCATCGTACACACAAAAAACAAAACTAATTTGATTTCAACATTGTGTCTGCGTTATCTCACTGCTCAATATCCTGGAGTACGACTACAGTATGTATACGCATCATTGCTTGTGACTGGTGAGTACAGGCGCTGGCTCACATCATTAGGCCCAAATACGGTCTCGGGCATGTCGAACACGAGAGCGGCTCCAAGGTTAACTTCGAAGGCCACGTTGATAAACCTGAGGACAAGAAGAACCGGAAACAGCGATCTGACCATCGCGATCGCGTTGTTTCCAACAACACCAACGATTTTACCGGAGTACCTCGGGTCTTCGTCCGATGTTTCTTCGGGAGTGTTTTAGGGGGCAAAGGGTCGTAGTTAGGCAGATGAAAGGAGGGGTGAAGCTCGTGATGTAGTTACGAGGCTCCATGTTTTTGGGTCAGCAACTTTTGGGTCGTCGTACATTTTCGTTTGATCGTAACAACTTTTGTTTTCTATTGCTTCGGCACTATTAATGATTGACACTTACGCCGCATAAATTTGGGGTGGCGAACGAAATTGCAATTGGTGCGAGTTCTACCTCCGGGCGTTGGCCGAGAGAGACGAAACATTTACGAAGCGTGGAGCTAGTGTAGCAGCCAAAGCAAACTTCAGGTACTGTGGTATAATGCTTGGCGTTTGAAATCCTGCATAGATTAGACATTTCGGCGTCAGTTAGATTATAAACACTTCGATACAGCGGCTATCAATACTACCACCACCGTAGACTGCTTTACAGCAGCAGCAGCTAGCATTGTTATTACAATGTGGCTTCAGACAATGTACAGCAGCGCACAACTTATTCGATTATAGAACGAATACTCGAATCCCTGTTTTGGCACGTAATTCAAAATATCTACCTAATAAATTGAAGCTCTACACATATCCAGGGTGAGCCTTACGGTTTTCTTCTTCGTTCTGTCATTATCCCCTAGGCTTCCTAGCTCCGCAGAGTGAAGGTAAGTGAGTGTGGTTTGTGGAGCCGCATGTTCGATTCATTTTCTATTTCGGGGAAGCGGTGTTTTCAAAACACTCATTGGAGTGGGCTAGTGTTATGGGTATCACCACCTGGTAGCCTGTAAAGGCCCAGGTTCCAGGATTTAGAACTTCGGGCAAGGCATGACGTTCTACTTGCACGATATTTGGCAGTAGGGAAACCAGGGCACGGGCCAAGAGGTGACTGTTTCGTCCTTCGAGTTACCTAATCTAGCTTGAATCGTGGCAGTGGGCACTTGAATAAAGCTCTGCAAACGAAGCACAGGTGGGTGACAGCGCGGGACCTGCTATGAGTACATAAATAGACAAATCCGGAAGGAGATACGCGTGTGTTTCAAGCATACTCCGGGTATACCAGACTACAGTACGTATATTGCATTCCACTTACTTGATCATGTGTATGTACTACTACTGTACTTGGGTGATCATTAACGTTCCCATGAAAGAGCTTAGAACAGCCTGTTCGTGGTAGGTCACGTCGCTACAGCAATGATAGCCAGTAGCCCACCAAGTCGCCGATCTGTGCTACCAAAGGCAGTCGTCTATAGTCAGTGATCATTTGCATGGAGTAGCATCGAATAGTAAACATGATACACTATCTATATAAGAGTGGCAGGCGGTGTACCGGTAGTCGTAGTCTGGTAGCGGTGCAGCGATGTTAGTCCCTGCCCGGAACTCGGCTCATTGCATTCGTACCGTGTAGTACTGTAGTCGTATACAGAAGCACACTACAGTACGAGAAAGTGTCGTCGGGTGAGTGGAAGAGTTCAGAGTAGCTATACCTATACGATATCGTATGGGAATATCTACCTCTACGAGGAACCAAACATAAACATTGCTGTAGGTCAGCCAGCAGAACAACGAACCGGGACAGCCCGTAGAGCGTACATCCAGCCGAGAGCTGATGGGTGATGTCGTACCCATCGTCTAACACTCTCCTCCTACTTCTCTTTCTTGGCCCGAGAGCGCCATTTTTAACATCGATATATTTATTCTGTGCTGTAGCTCGCAATCGGGCTTGCCTAACAGTAACCCAACCGTTTAGCTTTCCACTATCACAACAATCAATACGAAGTCGGCCACATACATACGTCGCCAACATACTCGCACGAAAATAATGCAAGCAAGCGTCACCCATATACTGCGTACTCATCGTTGTTTTGTGTCGAAGATTGTGGGAGACTTACGAAGTATGTATAAACACCAGCATAATGAGTAACAACAAGTAACAATGCGTACACAACCTGCCTTCTTGTACTATGTGTATATACATGTGATATATTATATGTGTGCTACGTAAGCCTTCCCAGGATATTCCGTACTTGTTATTGATTGATACGTGTGCGTCCTTTGCCACTGTTGTTGTTGTAGAGCCTCGGACCTCTAGACCGTATTTTTTCGCCGCCGGCGAGATGCTGCCATTCGACGCAACTGCCAACAACGTTGATACTTGGGAGGCACCCGGATTTCCTGAATTACCTCAGACACACCTATCATTTTTTTTGTTTTTTGTTTTTTGTCCATCCCATGTATTATCTTCGACCTTCCTTTCTCTCTCCTTCCCAGTCGTAACTCAGATCCGGGGTCACAAAGTAGGCTCTTCTCCCTCCTCCCCCACTACGGTTCTTGCCTTGCTTTTGTATCGCGAGAAGTTTTCAACACTTTCTTCCCTCGTCAACTTTCGTCGAATGGTGCTTACCCACGCTATATTATGCGCTCTCGACAGTTGGTGTCATTTGAGAATAAAAATCTCCATACGAGGAGAATCGAACCCCCGACCTCCAACGCTAACAGGCTTCGTGGCTACCTGTTAGACCACCGGGGCGACCGGCGATATGATTGTAGTATATAATAACTCTTACTGTAGTATAGTCGTTATTGGTCTCACATTGCACGCATGGCCACACTGACCGTGCGGCAGCCTGTGGTCACAAGACAGGTCCGAACTAATGAAACTGAATTTGTCCGGAGGGTTCTTTTTGTTTTTGTGGTTTTCTGTTATCGGGAAGCTATTATGAGTGATCAACGTTGAAGCGCATCATGCTATATGCACACACTGTTGAGGATGGCAAACATGATGTAATACTGATAAACCAACAATAATAACAGCACACGACAACAAACACCATAAAGCAACCAACCAACAACAAACAGCAACAACAACAGCAACAACAACAGCAATCACCATAGTACAACAAACACCAACAACAACAACAAGCTGATAGCAGTCACATCCGAGCACGTGACAAAAATAAAATGACACACACCAGTACTGCAATTCATGCAGCCCCACTTATGTTATTGACTCTACTGACTCCCAAATAACCGACGTTTCGCCGATAACTCTAAAAGCAAGCGTGGCATTCTCTCGTACGACCAACCAAACGAATACTGCAGTATTGAGTTCATACATACACAGACAGGTCGTAGTACCCAACAACAAGACCACGCGTATTCTTACTGCACGGCGTCGTCGCTTTTGATGGTCAGAGTACCGCCTTCGACAGTAATCCTCTCCACTTCTCGTGGGTTCGTGTCAGCGTCTAGTGCTGGGCAGTCGATGACTCCCACGCTCAAGGTGATGGTGGTGTCTTCGGTCAAGGGCGAAGGAACGTCCAGGTTGTTGTCCAGGGCATCGCAGGCCGCCCTATTGGAGGTGGAGCAGAAAAGAGCAGCAGATCAAAACGTTGCGTAGAGGTATACTACAGGCAGTAACGCAGAGCGATACAGGCTGGTTCAGGCATATCACCCAAAATTCATTCAGTGGCGAATGTCCACGCCGTTTTTTGGAGATAGACCCTGAAATTTGGCACACGTGTTTTATGCGCCCTAACCGAGACTTTAACCGATGTTTTTTTTTTTTTTTTTCCGTCAGATATTCCTTGTTTTGTAATTTTTTGGAAAATTTGGGTCTTAGGAGATCCGAAACTTCCGGCGAAAAAAAAAAAAAAAAAACATTCGTAAAAGGCTCGGGTAGGGCGCATAAAACACGTGTACCGAATTTCAGGGTCTATCTTCAAAAAACGGCGTGGACATTTGGACTTTTGTGCGGTAAAAGTGCAAAAATAGGCATTGCCTCGTAATTACTTAGTTTCAGTATTTGATCGATTTTGGGCGTTAAGTATGACTTAATATGATCATACGCAGTCAGATCTTCGAAAATTTGCGTGAAACTTTGTACAAACATGCCTTGAACCACCTGGAAGCGGCTCGTTCAGAAAAAAAAATGGGGGGAAAACATGTTTTCCTACGGAAACGCCTGACTATTGTTGACCACTTTGAAGGCCTGTGATTGGTCTGGCCACATTTTCGGCGGTAGCGCCAGTTTTTGGTCCTTGAACAAAACTCTGGCGACGTCACCCTCTTCCACTGTTCATGGCGGTCAGTATGATACCACATATGTGGCATTGGAGTTGCTATTGCATGCGGCATTCGTGACTGACGAAAATCTGGGTGATATGCCTGAACCAGCTCGTATAAAGTACGTCGTAGTGCCGAATAATTCGCTGGTGATTTCACGCTGTTCACAGTCAAGTCGTGCTTTGGGGGCACTATAGATACCAAGACCCAAACTTCCGCATGTATCGGTATGTGTATGTGTTTCCTCGATGAGAACACCTATCATACCTGCCCACTGTACAAATCTTCACGTACGTGCTATTGTTAGCCTTGCCATCCAACCATGCCTGTGTAGCATGGTAATGGGCTTCGACGATAGTTGCACTACTCTACTTTCTCTTGTGATGCTGTGTTTCTCCGACCCCTGGAATGTTCATACGTGGCCTTTGTGCGAAGCTCTCCACCCCAAAGTCAAAAATAGTGACTGTACGAACACACGACTATAATACAGTATACCACGCCTCTATACTGTTTAGTTATTGTGTTGAAGATAGTGTACATAACTCAAGACTAGAGAGCTTGCACTTGCACTGTACAGCAGCAGTATTACAGGAGACCATTGATTATAGTAAAAATGACAAAATATTGTTTGTAGAAATAGGTAAATATATAGTTTTTGGTGTGTCCGTAGGTCCTATTTACTACGCCCATCCCGTAATAGCATCCTCTACGTACCTATAATTTATGGACGAAAGCCCCGTAGAGGAAGCATATCGCCTGTATAGCAGTATTTCCTTTGATACGAGCTCTATACAGGCTATCGTCGACTGATGCATATATACATCACGTTTCTAACCAGAACACAAGAAACAAGCTACATGCCAATACACTATACATAATTAAACACTGCAGTAAACGAATTGATGAGAAGTATAGGTAGGTTGTTCGTGGTATGGAGGGGTACAATTAATTAATTTAGCGAAAGAGGGAAAAGAATATGCGAACAACGCCTATCTTTCGGTTTGTTTGTTTTCACATCCCAGTTATATTTTTTCCACTTTCCACACGTTTTCTCCAGCTCCCTCCCTTTTCGTAATTAAGGTCCGGAGTCATATATAAACCCTCCTCCCCGCTACGATGCTTGCCTCAAGGTTTCACCGACAAAAGGGTTCGGCACTATCTTGTCTTGTCAACACGTTCTTTACTCGGCTGTGACACACATACATACATGTCACCAGGTAGAGAGCACACTACAAGGCACACTGACCTGGCCCTGGCCGAGGCACCCAGCAACAGCAAGTATCCCATAGCCCAAGACTTGGCCATCGTTGCACTTGGAGTGTAGAGTAGACGATTGCTAGCAGTGGCAGGCGGGTTGTAGTGTTGTGTGACGGTCGGGGGGGGGCGGGGGTGTGTGTATTGGCTTCACTCAGGACAATGGCATACATACGTATATGCATGACTACCAGGGTGATTTCCATGAATTATTAAATATAGTTCGTGTAATAATAATATGATCGGGTATTATTCATAAAATCCCGACCGCGGAATTTTTCTGGTCGTTTCCTTCTGGTGGGAAATTTCTGAGCGTCTGGACCACCACGCCACCTCGTAGTACTTGTTACCCAGGTACTACTATATTGTATGCACCCAAGGGTGCTCGACGACAGAAGGAAACTACCTACTGCTACGTAACAACAGTACATTTATTTACACACTCCTTCCCAGTGTCAAAATGAAAAACACGCCAACCAGTCAGTTCGTTGTTGGCATTTACTTATTTATTTATAGATGAAAACACGAAAATATGACTTTTTCACATGTATATTTGTAATTTACCTGGTTTTAGTATAACCCCTGTCTGGGTCTCGTAAAAAGGATAATTCATTTTAGTATATACCTCCTTTCGGTGAAGTTATTTTGCGTGGACCCTTTTCCCTAGTGCACCAGAGTTAGAAGCACGCGGCCTGCTCGTGGTGCGCGTTATTGTTTTGGACGTATTGTAAAAGCCGATCGTACAATCAAAATGTGAGCAGTTCCAGCTCATTTTGTCCCCTTCCTTGTAGGCTTGAAATGTGTTACGCTGTTTTTCAAAGAAACAAGGGTGAAATTACGACGAAGAAAAGCGTGCACTTCCGAAGAAGTTAAGGACAGTTCTTCAGTTGTTGTTTGTGTCGCAAGGTTTTTTTCAGCTGTAAATTCGTCGAACAGCATGATAAGAAAACGTGCCTAAACAAGAAGAATATAAACTTTAAAGATCGCCGGATGCGTCGAAAAACGCGGCGTTTTGTTTTCGAATGCGGCGGACGGAGAAAACGACGCCGAAAAATATCGAGCACGGCGAAAAACGTTGGAACATATATTAAAAAAAATTAAAAAAAAACAACAACAGCTGTGAGCTCGAGGATTTCGTCGAAGCTCATCTTTGCTAGCTGAGTGTAATACTTCGATCGCGCGTACTTACGGTTTTTATATGTCCTGATGTAGGGTGGACTATATACATGACATGCAAAAAAATACGTTGGTACCTCGAGCACCAAACAAAACGGCCTACGTAGTTGTGTTTCACCTTGCTTGGTTAGGCGGAAACAATCCTCCTGGAAAAGTTTAGCCTGCGGCGAATCAGGCCCAAAATATGTGTTTTCGAGTACGGCGAAGAAATCGTATAGGCCGCACCACTTTCTTCGCTTTCGGCACTATAGAGGCGCGGCGCTTCAAAACCACGAAGCGACAAGCCTGTCTTATCTATTATATGCACGTTCCATGCTTTAGCCCATTCAGAACCGAACGAACAATATCCCCCCCTAACTCCAAGTAGTTTGTTCCCAAATAATTTTTTAAAAAAAACTAGAAATCAACAGCGTGAGATTGAGGATTTCGTCGAAACTCATCTTTGCAAGCTGAGTGTAATGTTTTGATGGCGCGTACTTACGGGCATTTATGTGGGACCAGTTCTTAAGGTATCCTTTAGTGTATTCTCGGGTTGATATATTATATAGTCTAATTCCGAAGGAGGAATATTGAGGTCATTTCCGTCTGGTGGGACACTGCTGACTGCTGCTGAAGAACGTCTGAGTCATCAACTACGCCACCACGCCACATGCATGCGCATGCACAGACAGTGTGGGGCAAAACGAGCGTACGCGCGTACGCACCGTGTACAGTGCCTGCTATATACACATGTTAAAACTGAAACCCCAGTTCAACCGTCTGGGAAGCGTTTTGTGGTTGAACGCCAGCCTAGGCCACGTGGCGGGCCAGTCTTCTTCTAACCGTTGTGGGGGCGGGAAAACATGCCTACACAACGATTGCAGGCGTGTGCAGTACCGGCCCTCTCACACGAAACCTGAAATCGGTCTCGGGCTGACTTTCTTACTATGGGTGCGCGCGAAAGCACATATTCTAATGCTGCGCTTTCTTATTTTGGTCCCCAGAGACGACGTTTTCCCTAGTGCTGTACAATGGATGGTGGCTTGGGCCCAGGCCAGCCACAGAAAGGGGTCACTTTCTAAAAGCTTATCCACTGACTAGGCTGAGAGCTTTCTTAATTGTTTTCAATTTCTCAGGCTGACTTTCTTGTTATTAATAGTTCCTTTCTTATGAGCGGGCCGGTACTGTAGACAGGTAAGTGGGGACCCGAAATAAACTACGAGCAAAAAAAAGAAAGTAAAGTACGCGAATATCTCCACCGAAGCAAACCCACGGGAGGATGCAATATGTGCGCATTGGATGATCACATTCGAAATACCTGTTTTTTCCAGGGAAATTCCTGATACACTTTTGTTTTTGTGGAATCACAACAATGCGGAACAGTCCCCAATAGATAAAATTGTCAACCACTCTATCTACGTGACATCCAGCACTTGTGATGGGCCGTTTGTCCGGGCCGGGCCGGGCCGATCTGAAACTTGTGACGGGCCGGGCTGGGCCAAGACTTCTGAAAAGGTGATGGGCCGGGCCGGGCCGCGGCCCATCGTCTGATAATTCGATTGATCGGGCCGGGCCGCGGCCCATGAGATGAGGGCTCTACATGAGCCGCTCCGCCCGGCCCATGAAGCGGCCCACGTGTTTTGACGGGCCGACCCGGACCGCTGCCCGTGAGATATGGTGTGCTACCGATACTGCTACGACGACCTCCACTGTGCCCATGAAGTGGCCCATGTGTTTTGACGGGCCCGCCCGGGTCGCGGCCTACGATATGTGCTGTAATACTACAGCTAGACGAGGTTTTGGGTGTACTTGAGTTGCTGTCCGCCGAAGACAGCTACGTTCGTTCAACGTATCTCTGGCAAATCGCCTCGGGTACTGTGATGCGTTGTGCAAATGTCGGATGAAAACCTTGGTACCGTAGTGGGTGTACGGATGACACTTATCGCCGTCTCCGCGACGCAGGCAGCATGGCGCTCTTGCCCTGCTTCGTCCCGCGGCAGCGGGATGTATTGTTTCAGCAGCATGTACGATTGCAGCAGTACCAGCTGTTGCAACAGCATGTTGTATAGCAGCAGTAGTACCGGGTGTTGCAGCAGCATGCTGTATCGCGGCAGTAGTACCGGGTGTTGCAGCAGCACGTGCCGCTGCTGTTGTTGCTGCTGCTGCGAGTGTTTTGCAGCAGCACGAGATGGTGGTGGTCCACAGTCGGGACGGAAGCCATTGGACAAAGTCGTAGATGGAGCAGAATTGTGTGAGTAGTGGGTACTGGTTAGGCGTGTCTCATGGGCCGAAAACAGCTGTCCGTCCAAATCCAGACGGGAAAGTACGAATAAAATACAACAAAAAAAGCAACAATGAATTGTATCAAAATCACGTCAGCGTACACTCATGCACCTTTTACGGGACAAGACATGGGCCGGGCCATGGGGCGGCCCGTGAAATTCACGGGCCGGCCCATGAAATTTGTCGGGCCAGCCCTTCCTTATAGAGCCCGTGTCTCATGGGCCTGGCTGCCATGTGATGGGCCGGGCCGGGCCGGGCCGGGCTGAGACTTCTTGAAAAACGAGGGGCCGGCGGGGCGGGCCCGATCTAGTCCACTATTGGTTTTTTCCATGGACTTCCGCGGAAGCTTCCATGGAAGCTTCCATGGAAGCGTCGGAAGCTTTCATGGAAGCTACCGCGGAAGTCCATGGAAATTTCCGTGGAAGCTTCCATGCTTTCACGGGTACGGTGTAAGCTTCCACGCAGGCGGTACGTGCTTCTGCGGAAGATGTCGACGCTGCCGTCATGGAAGCTTCCGTGGAAGTACTCGTGGAAGCATACCACCACTCGCCCAACAAAGAAAGGGTGATCCCATCACACCCCTGATCCCACACAAACAGGCCCCGCCAGGATGTGTTCCCATAAGAGCCTTCTTAATAAAAACCGCGGAGTGAGGCGAAGCCGAATGGAGCCACCCTAGACCTGTCCAGGTGCGAAGCACAAGGTCGACTCCCAGCCTCGCTCTTTCCACCTCGCGGTCAAAAGGCGGAAGCTTAGAACTTCCACTGTCAGCTTCCACGGAAGTTTCCACGGTGGAAGCTTCCACGGAAGCTTCCATGCTTCCGCGGAAGCTTCCATGCTTCCACGGAAGCTTCCATCGCTTCCACGGAAGCTTCCATCGCTTCCGCGGAAGCTTCCGTCGCTTCCGCGGAAGCTTCCATCGCTTCCGCGGAAGCTTCCATCGCTTCCGTGGAAGCTTCCGTGGAAGCGATGGAAGCTTCCGTGGAAGCGATGGAAGCTTCCGTGGAAACTTCCGCGCACTTCCACGAAAAAAACCAAAAGTGTGCCTTACCCGGCGGGCCGGGCCGTGAATGTTTGAAAATGTGAATGGCTGGGCCGGGCCGCGGCCCATACTCTGAAAAATTGATGGGCCGGGCCGGGCCGCGGCCCATACTCTGAAAGTTTGACGGGCCGGGCCGGGCCGCGGCCCACCAAACTAAACCTTGATGGACCGGGCCGGGCAACGGCCCATCATATCGAAAATTGATGTGCCGGGCCGGCCCATCAGCGTAGGTCCATGACAAGCCCTAGTGACAACGTATCGTATCGCACAAATTCGAAACTTCACATTTATAAAGCATACGAACATTTCGCGATGTACGAGTTTGTACTGCTCGTGCTCTGTGGTACCTGTGGTACCTGGTACGTACACTGCTGCTGTGTATGATCATATAGCACGGCGGTGGTATCTAGCGAGTACGCAGCGACTACGAAGCTTCTATATTAGATTTGGTGTGACATTCTACGTACGTACGTACGAGCGTACATTTTATGTTTATTGTTTTGTACTGCTGTATGTACTCATTCTTGCACGAAGTTACAGCGGTCCGCATCTGAGTTTTCCCCGAAATTTGTGAAAAGTTGAAAAACTAAAACAAAAACGTAGAATCACAAATAAAAACGAACAGCCCAGAATGAATATACGTTTCAAAACCAAAGGTATTTTTCCCCACCGATTAGTGTGACGAAACAGAAGGCATGCTCGGCAACACAAGGAACCGGAGCTCCCTTCTACCCGATGTCCGTGTCATTTGAGCTATTGTGGCCGGCGCAATGCTCTCGGATCTGCCGGCAAGGCTTGTGTCCCCGAGCTGCTGCAAATCTGCAAATCGCTCGTCCCGAGTACGCCCTCTTTTACAAAATTAATGGGGCTCGAGCCAGCATCTTATCCCAACGAAACCAAGGTTGACATGCACGCCACAACCCACAGGGTCATTGTAACGTCGGCCGTTTCCAATTTTGTTGCTTGTATCGTTCGCGGGCTCAATTTCCTCGTACTCGTTCGGTGCAGGTACTGCTGTAAGAAATGCGCAAATTACGATTACTCGAACCAAAATATCTACAATAATATCGTTTCGCTGATCGAGGAAACTTACGCAGATTCTGCTGCTCGTAGGTACAACTCGTGCTCGACCTAGGGAAGAGGGGCGCAAGGGACATTTGGCGTGGCTGTGGTCCTCTACTAGAGGGTTCGAGGAGAGCAATCGGCGACGCAAATGGTCTCGCCCTTCAGAGGTAATGCTGCCCTCAGTCCAGATTCGCCAAGAGAGAGATGTACCCCGAAAACCTCAACAGAGCAAATTAAGGACCAGCTTTGAACAGCAGCTCGTTCTCCCTCGCCAAGGCACCCCATGACCAGCTTCAGCCTCTCAAGTGGTCCCTTTGACCTTGGGAGACGACCTCAAGTCGTCGCAGCCAAACAAGCCTCCATCAGCGAGGTTTCAGCCTCTGATCTACGAGGATGATGTAGACGAAAACCGACGCGCGGCGACTCCACTGACTTCTGATACGAACGAGTACGAGCAGATTGACCTCGCGAGCGATACAAGCAACCAAATTTGAAACGGCCGACGTTACAATGACCCTGTCGGTTGTGGCGTGCATCTCAACCTTGGTTTCATGGGGCTGAGATGCTGGCTCGGGCCCCATTAATTTTGTAAGAGGGCGTACTCAGTACGAGCGATTTGCAGATTTGCAGCAGCTCGGAGACACAAGCCTTGCCGGCAGATCAGAGAGCATTGTGCCGGCCACCAGAGCTCAAATGACACCGGCATCGGGTAGAAGGGGGGCCCAGTTCCTTGTGTTGCCGAGCATGCCTTCTGTTTCGTCATACGAATCGGTGGGGCAAAATACCCTTGGTTTTAAAACGTATCTTCAATCTAGGCTGTTCGTTTTTTCTGATTCTATGAAAAAACAAAAAAGGATTTAGAAATTTCTTATAAATTTCGGGGAAAACTCAGATGCGGATCCCTGTATATACCTGGTACAAACAGCCATGGTGGTTCTGGACCAACCAGCCCACGCACCAGCCGACGCACCCAGCAACCCGCATACCCACCAACGTACCCCCACCAATCCACACATACCCGCCCAGCCACCATACAATCTTTCTGCGCTGACGCGCATCGCTCAAAGTTGAAAGTGTGGTTCCAAGACACTTCCTGGAACACGATAAAAACATAAGAACCGCCAACGCAGTTCGTAGCTTACTATTGGGGTTAGGAGTGAGTGTGACCACTTCAAGGCGTCTGTCGCGCTTCTCATTTCCGCGATCCTTCCTGTACTGGTACGTATCTTAATTCGGGACTGTTTAGTATAATAGTTGTGATTCCACAAAAACAAAAATGTGTATCAGGAATTTTCCTGAAAAAAAACAGGTATTTCGCATGTGATCATCCGATACGTACAGTACATATTGCATCCTCCCGTGGGTTTGATTCGGTGGAGATATTGGCGTACGTTTTTTTTCTAGTTTATTTCGGGTCCCGCCGTACCTGTCTACACGCCTTTAATCGTCGTGTATACATATTTTCCCGCCCCCACAACGGTTAGAAGACTGCTGTGGCCCGCCACGTACGTCATCTATTAATAGGCTGTGGAGCTCAACCACAAAAAACGCAGTCCAGGCGGTCGAACTGGGGTTTCAGTTTCAACATGTGTATATAGCAGACACTGCACACGGTGCGTACGTGCGTACGCATTTATTTGTCCCACACTGCTGTGCATGTGCATGCACAAGCAGTGTGGTGTGGTGGCGTGGTTGGTGACTCAGACGTTCAGCAGTCAGCCGTGTCCCACCAGACGGAAACCCCAAAATTCCTCCTTCGGAATTATATATATATATATATCAACCCGAGAATACCCTAAACACATAAATAAATACCCGAAAGTACGCGCGATCAAAGTATCACACTCAGCTTGCAAAGATGAGTTTCGACGAAATCCTCGATCTCACAGCTATCTGTTGATTTTTTATTTTATTTTAATATTTGGGGACAAACTACTTGGAATTAGTGTGGGATATTTTCCGCTCAGTTCTGAGTTCTAAATGGGTTAAGCATGCAAAGTGAATGCATATATAATTATTAATAGTAGATAGACAGGCTTGTCGCTCCGTGGTTTTGAAGCGCCGCGCCTCTTAATTGCTGAAAGCGAAGAAGGTGGTGCGGCCTATACGACATCTTCGCCGTACGCGAAAACACATATACATATGTTGGGCCTGACTCGTCACAGGCTAAACTTTTCCAGGAGGATTGTTTTCGCCTAACTAAGCAAGGTGAAACACAACTACAGGGGTCCGCATGAAAGTTAGACCTGATTTTTTTTCAATTCTGCCGATACCTTGACTGAAAGAACGAAGACAACAGATCACACACCGTTTGTGTCCAACGGTGCCGTGAGTAAAAATGAAAATTCGCGTTTGCGTCTTTTTTTTACCCATGTCGTTTTTGTTTAGTATTCACCTTCGAAGGCAGATTTCGTATAGGATTCCAAATGGCCTATTTTCAATACACTTATTTCCCGAAGGCTAGGAAAAGCACATTCTAGACACGATATTAAAAATCTAATCACGGACAATTAAATAAAATTATTATAAATACGTCAGCTGTGAGTTCAACCGATTGAATAGTAGATACTCAACTTTGCGAGCTTGACAATTGTGGTGATAGGCTATACGATCATCATGCAACTTGTTTTGGTGAAAAATATCCACATTTTTGATGGCGCTGAAAAAAAAACCGTTTTTGGGTTTTTTCCTTACTGTGGGGAAAAAACCCAGAAACGGATTTTTTTTTCAGCGCCATCAAAAATGGATAGTAAGGAAAAAACCCAGAAACGGATTTTTTTCAGCGCCATCAAAAATGGATATTTTTCACCAAAACAAGTTGCATGATGATCGTATAGCCCATTACCACAATTGTTCGTGATTAGATTTTTAATATCGTGTCTAGAATGTGCTTTTCCTAGCCTTCGGGAAATAAGTGTATTGAAAATAGGCCATTTGGAATCCTATACGAAATCTGCCTTCGAGAGGGTGAATACTAAACAAAAAAGACATGGGAAAAAAAAGACGCAAACGCGAATTTTCATTTTTACTCACGGCACCGTTGGACACAAACGGCGTGTGATTTGTTGTCTTTGTTCTTTTAGTAAAGGTTATTGGATTGTGACGATTGACGTGTGTATCAGCACGAAGCTGATGTGTACGTCTAGACTCGCTTGCCGACGACCGGCGAAGACACAGTCTGAATTGAGAGGCAAAACGCAGGTCACCGTGAAGTGAACCTGGTAAGAGCTTCAAGTAAGAGTAAGAGAAGAAGATGGGTGGCGACTCCAGGCCAGTATTGTAGATTGATTGATTTGCTCAGCTGAAGATGGTGAGCAAAGTGGGAGTGAGCTGGTGTGCGCGGTGAACACGTGCGCGACTCGTAGCTCAAAGACAAAAGGGAGGACCCTTGGAATTCAGTCAAACAACAAAAATAGAAGACCCTGTATCTACTACAGCAGACCCTGTATCTACTACTGCTGTTTTAGGGTACGGACCCTTTGTAGCTTGTATGATTATTTCCGGAACAACTGACACTATGTTACCGGTTACAGAGGGATAGTTCCTCTCAACGTTCACCAGTACGTCCGTACTACATGTGCTGGATATGATGTAGCTTGTAAACTGCTGTTTATCATATATTCAACATATTACTCTCATTGAGACTTACTTGTACGTGTACGTACATACCTACAATAATTATCCTGAGTGGATATCTTTCACCAGTACGTCAGAGTACGTACGTAACTACAGCACGCACCAGTACTTGGTACCAGGTGCCAGGTAACATATACCAGACATGATAGAGCGTGTAAACTTGCTATGTATCATATCTAATATCTTACTTGTTGATATCTTCTTATACAAGTAGCTACGAGTATTCGTATCTTACTATAGACTATTTACTCATGTGTACGAGTACAACCTTCTGCTAAATGCTGTATCAACAAACGATAACAGTCTGGAAAGCTGCCTGTTATACATATACATGTGCAATGTATACTCGATAGGTTACGTGTTATCAAGCAGCAAAAATGATGACTACTGATAAGTATAATCTCTGACAGCTCCCCGTGATGCGATAACACTTACTTCTCTGCGTTACATGCCAAACAAAGAAGAACACACTCCAAACCAGCAAACATTCAACACATACAAGACAATCGTGAGCGAACAAGGGAGAACGGTTCTGCTCTTATACATTGCACACAACAGCGATACTATAGTTGTTGCGGGGAACATACTAAATATGCGTCACTGAGAGTTGACTCATCCTGCTACTTTACCCGGGGGGTTATACAAAACAAGCGGATACAAAACATCCTGCTCTGCTATTGTACGCGTTTCTGCATGTGTTATGCAAGTTTTAGCTATCAGTCCATAATAATACTTGACTAATCAGACGTGACTATATTCCAGTCAGTTAAAACGACAATGGAATAGAAGATGTTAGAAAATAGTCTAAAACAGTGAATCTGTTCATCGTTCCGCAACAAGAATGGGAGTGAACAGCCCAGCTATGTTCCTGCCGCCCATAAAACAAACGTATTTATAATAATTTTATTTAAAACAAACAAAGGAACATATGGACACTGCCAGCTGTTTTTAAAGCTGCAACAAGACATACTGTTAATTAACACTCGTACTTAATGCACTGCAACTACATGGTATAAAAAATAAAAAGATTCAACACATATAAGACAAACGTGAGTGAACAAGGGAAAAAACGGTTCTGCTCTTACTGCTGTAAAACACCTGCTTGTATGAGATGGGTGTTTACCTAATCAAGAGATGACTACTGATAAGTATAATCTCTGACAAAGGTATCGGCAGAATTGGAAACAAAAACAGGTCTAACTTTCATGCGGACCCCTGTAGGCCGTTTTGTTCGGTGCTCGAGTTACCAATGTATTTTTTTTAATGCCATCAAGGGTGCACAAAAAAAAAAGAAAACGACACCACACACCTAGGAAGGTCAGAATGAAAAACAAACCGGATCGCTGTGATCACAGGACGAAATGAGCAAAAAACATTTTTTTTTCGTTTTTTGTTCCCTTTTTTTTACTTGGTTTTAGAGACCCCCCCATATTTGTTTTTCGCTGGTCGGGGGGGGGTGATAAAAAAAAAAACTTGACTTATTGTTTTCTGGGATCACAACGGTTCGGTTTCTTCCCTTCAATATAGGGGGGGGGGGTGTGTGGTGTCGATAACTTTTTTTTTTGTGCACCCTTGATGCCATGTATGTTCAAATGTTTTTCGCCGTACTTTGCCGTACTCGATATTTTTCGGCGTCGTTTTCTCCGTACGCCGCATTCGAAAACAAAACGGCGCGTTTTTCGACGCATCCGGCGACCTTTAAGGTGTATGTCCTTCTTGTTTAGGCACGTTTTCTCGTGCTGATCGACGAATACACAGCTGATAAATAACCTTGCGGCGCAAAATAAATGTTCTTCCTCGTGAAGTGCACGCTTCTTGGTCGTAACTTCGCCCTTGTTTCTTTGAAAAACAGCGTAACACTTTTATTTCAAGCCTACAAGGAAGGGGACAAAATGAGCTGGAACTGCTCACATTTTGAGTGTACGATTGACCTTTTATGTGTCCAAAACAATAACAACGCGCACCACGAGCAGGTCGCGTGCTGCTAACTCTGGTGCACCAGGGAATAAAGGGGTCCGCGAAAAATTATTACACCGAAAGGAGGTATATACTAAAAGGAAGTATCCTTTTTACGAGACCCAGACAGGGGTTTTGTACTAAAACCAGGTAAAATATAAACACTTACGTACGTTAAAAAGTCGTGTTTTCGTGTTTTCATCGAAAATATATATATTTACCTGGTATGTGCCAACAACGAGCTGACTGGTTGGTGTGTTTTTCATTTTGTCACTGGGAAGGGGTGTAAATAAATGTACCTGGTAGGTCGTTTCTTTTTTTCGTCGAGCACCCTTGGGTGCATATACACATTGTTGTGCTCTCACATACCCTACAGTAGTAGTAGTACTTGGGGGCAACAAGTACTCTGTGCATGGGGCGTGGTTGCCCAGTGGTCCAGATGCTCAGAAGTTTCCCACCAGAAGGAAACGACAAGAACATTTCCGCGATCGGGATTTAATTAATAATACGAGTACTCGATCACATTACTATTATACGAAGTATATTTAATAATTAATGGAAATTACCCCGGCAATCATATACGAGTATATATATATTGTATACACCTATGTATGGCATTGTCCTGAGTGCGGCCAATACACCCGCCCCTCTCGCCCCCCGACCGTCACACAGCAAGAAGACCATCACAACAACACTACAACCCACCTGCCACCGCTATATCAATCGTCTACTACCACCCTCCAAGTGCAACGATGGTCAAGTCTTGGGCCATGGGATACTTGCTGTTGCTGGGTGCCTCGTCCAGGGCCAGGTCAGTCTGCCTTGCTTTGTGCTCTCTACCTATGCCATGTATGTATGTGTGTATGTAACAGGAGAGTACAACGGGTTGACAAGACCAAGATAGTGCCGAACCCTTTATCGGGAAAACCTTGAGGCATGCATCTAAGTGGAGAGGGGGGTCTTATATATGACTTCGAAAAGGGAGAGGCAGCTGGAGAAAAAGTGTGGAAAGTGGAAAAAATATATTTTTTTATTTTTATTTTTTTATCCTCCGGCGGATGGGTCAAAATAAAGCTTACGCCCTCCAATTGGGATGCGAAAATAAACAAACCAAAAGATAGGCGTTGTTCGCATATCAATTCGTTTACTTACCCTTCCGTTTAATTATGTATAGTGTATCCGCATGTAGCTTGTTTCTCGTGCTTTGGTTAGAAACGGGATGCACATATATGCATCAGTCGACGATAGCCTGTATAGGGCTCGTATCAAAGGAAATACTGCTATACAGGCGATATGCTTCCTCTACGGGGCTTTCGTCCATTAGTTATAGGTACGTAGAGGGTGCTATTACGGGAGGGGCGTAGTAAATAGGACCTACGGACACACCAAAAACTATATATTTACCTATTTCTCCTAACAATATTTGGTCCTATTTACTATGGTCCCCTGTAATACTGCTGCTGTACAGTGCAAGTGCAAGCTCTCTAGTCTTGAGTTATGTACACTATACTCAACATAATAATTTAACAGTATTATAGAGGCGTGGTATATTGCTGTATATAGTCGTGTGTTCGTACAGTCAGTGTTTTTCACTTTGGGGTAGAGAGCTTCGCACAAAGGCTACGTATGAACATTCCAGGGGTCGGAGGAACACAACAACAGCACAATAAATAGCAAGTACTGCTGTAGTGCAACTATCGTCGAAGCCCATTCCCATGCTACACAGGCATGGTTGGATGGCAAGGGTAACAATAGCACGTACGTGTAGATTTGTAGGCAGGCACATAGGTGTTCTCATCGAGGGCACACATATACATACTGATACATGCGGAAGATTGAGTCTTGGTGTCTACAGTGCACACAAAGCACGACTGCTGTCAACAGCGTGGAACCATCCGCGAATTATTCGGTACTATATACTTTGTACCGATCTGTACTACTGTTGTACCTGTTGCATGAGGACATATAAAATCCGTAAGTACGCGCGATCGAAGTATTACTCTCAGCTACGTACGAAGCAAAGATGAGTTTCGACGAAATCCTCGAGCTCACTCACAGATGTTTTTTTATTTATTCATCTCAGGGGTCAGATGATGGCGAGACACTCCTTTTTGTTGGATTTTTCAATCTTGGGGAACATAGTGGCCAACTTTATGCTCCATACGAGGGGTACACCCATTTTCTTTGGCACTATGTTGCTGATAAGATTATGAACGAGCCACAAAGTGGTACCATAACCTTTGGTCTTTATTTCTTAAATATCTCCACGCAACGTTTTGATCTGCTGCTGTTTTCTGCTCCACCCGTAATAGGGCGGCCTGCGATGCCCTGGACAACAACCTGGACGTCCCTTCGCCCTTGACCGGAGACACCACCATCACCTTGAGCGTGGGAGTTATCCAGTGCCCGAGGCTGAGCCGAGACACGAACTCACGAGAAGTGGAGAGGATTACTGTCGAAGGCGGCACTCTGACCATCAAAAGCGACGACGCCGTGCAGTAAGAATACAACAAGTGATATTGTTGTTGCGTACTACTGTTGTACTGTAGTACTGCCTGAGTATGACTTCAACACCCGGCAGTAGTATCATAAATAAAGTTGGTTAGATTTGATTGGTAAGTCATAAACGAGTAAATAATGCCACGCTTTTGCTTTTAGATTTGATCGGTGAAACGTCGAGTAACAGCAGTTGGTAGAGCCAATATCAATGGTACCAGGTACGGAGGGACGGCTGCATTCATTGCTGGTAGCATTTTGTCGAGTGTTCGGATCTGGCCCATATCAACTTCCACTGGATTCTACTGTGGGTACCAGTACCCTTTTTTTCGTTGATGTGATGGTTGGAATACGCATTTTGCACATTGTCAGATGGCGAATAGGATACCACTTCGTACTACAACAACAGTAGTAGTAGTAGTACTAGGAATACTAATACAGTAGTAAGACGGTCGGGCCCTTATTGTAATCCGCGTTGCATTTTTCCCTCGTGCTTTTCCATAGCGTTGTTCCACTCCAGAGTTACTCTTATTCTTATTTTCCATTTTGCCATCTGGCAATTTGAATGTGCCTGCAGCTCTGCTTAGCTCAATCATACCATTCACATACATACACCTATGAAACTTCTTTGAGTACTTGACATTTGTTTTTCGTTATTATTTTTGTAGTTGTTGTTTTCGGTTGATGCTATTTATTTTCGGTGATACTCTGTGTCTCACCCAGTTCTATAACAACATGTTATTATTCTTACGCAACCAGCCAGTATTATTATTCCATTTTTATTTGCGATCTGACAATCAATCAATTGTCACCTTTTACTTTATTAACCATAGCATTACATTATCAATCATCCCTGGATACTTTACAAAATTCTTATTATTCGAAAGTATTATTAGTGTAAAATTTTTGCCATCCTCAACGATGTGTGGTATAGCATGTATAGCATGATGAGCTTCAACGTTGATCACTCATAGCTCCCCGAAAAAAAACAAAAACTCTGGACAACTTCAATTTCAATAGTTCGGACCTGTCTTTCTTGTGACCACAGGCTGCCGCACGGTCAGTATGGCCATGGGTGCAATGTGAGACCAATAACAAGTATACTACTAGCTGTAATACCTTGTAGTTATTATGGGTAACCATTATTACGATGGAGCGCTGAGCGTGAAGCGGGCCAATTGACCCTACTCTGAATCCGGTACACTTCACAAAGCTTGGTCTACCGTCCGCCGCCGAGCCGGCGACCGCCACGCGAGCGTGCCGCGCCTTTCCCACACATCAGCCCTCGGTGTCTCGGGCGAACGAGCGGGCGCCTGCGTCGAACTCGGCGAGCGGGCGGCTTGCGAAGCCCTCCCGGGGACGGCTCGCTCTCTCCCCGGCGTGGCGGACAGTCGCAAACAAATTGAAACCCCCCGCGTACCATTATACCACATCTTGCTGAGAGCAGAGGAGAGAGAGGTGCGCGTGCGAGATAGATAGAGAGAGACGCTTGCCGTGCAGCTCCTTTACGATGCTGGTGTGGTGGTGTACCCCCGCTGTGGTGTGTAGCTAGTTGCGTAGGAGCGTGCGCTCTATCGCCGTGAGAGGGTAGAAGGTCAGGGGGCGACGCAGCCTGTGTGTGCTGTGTGTGTCCCTCTACGTGTGTGCTGTGTGTACCCTCCTCTACCCAGGGACAGGTTTGCCGTGCTTGCGTGTTTCCAGACAACGGCAGAACCAGCACCGACTACAATCATGCCAGCAGCAGAGAGAGCAGCAGCTTCGTCTCCGTGGACCCTGAGCCCTGGCGCTTGCCTGCAGCAGCACGAACACCCTCTACTTCCTCTAGGCCCTCACGTTTTCCTTCAAAAACCAAACAAGAGCACCGCAGCAGCAGAAGCAGCAGCAGCAGCAGCAGTCAGCCTCAATGCCACCTCTCTATCCGAAATTTTAAGATGGTTTTGGAAATCATATTATTAAAAGTTCATTTTCTTCCGACAACTCTATTGAACCATTTTACACACCTGGATACGTACGTACGTCTTCACAGAGTAATATACGACCATCCACCTATATACTGCTGTTGTATGCATGCACAGCAGTATCAACATACCAACCCTAAATATAAGCACCACTTCAATTACATGTTAATATGCGAACGGTCCTTATCTTCCGGGTACCTGGTATGTACGTATCATACGACTGATGATGTATTTTTACTGTAAGAAGACGACTGCTGCTGTACTGTTTTTGCTATTGTTGCGTGTGAAGATATTACGTGTAGTTTTGCGCCCAGAAATATATATGATGTCGTTTGTAGTATCCTTACACAGCTGCTCCGAGCACTGAGAGTATTAGAGTAGAACTGGTGGCCTGAATATTCGGAGTACTTGGAGTATTTTTTTTTTTTTTTTTTTTTTTTTTTTGTCCATCCCATTTATTATCTTCGCCCTTCCTTTCTCTCTCCTCCCTAGTCGTAACTCAGATCCGGGGTCACAAAGTAGGCTCCTCTCCCTCCTCTCCCACTACGGTTCTTGCCTTGCATTTTTATCGCGAGAAGACTTCAGCCTTTCCTTCCCTCGTCGACTCGCATCGAATTGTGCCTACCCACGCTACTATTAATTGGCGCTCTCAGCAGTTGATTCCGTTTTTTATTTATTTTTGCAAATAAACTCAAAAGTCCGACCCACGTGAGATTCGAACTCCAGACATCAACGTTCAGAAGCGTTCGAGGTTACCTCTAGACCATCGGGGCGACCGACTTACTCTGGACAGTATGAGCAGTACTGAAGGCCCAAATACTCTGAGTACTGGGAGTATGAGCAGTACTTATACTCGAGTACAAGCAGTACTCGGAGTATAAACATCTAAATTACTCGGTGTACTCCGAGTATCGAGAGTATTGAACACCGAAATACTGCGAGTACACAAAGTGCCTGAAGTGTTTATTTCTCTAAAATACACATTGCGTTTCCACTTTTCAAATTTTACTTCATTCCCTGCGGAAACCTCCACCTCTTGGTACCGCCATCACTTCTCGATTTACTCTTTCATCTTCACTCTCCAACTTTTATGGAGGGCGGGGCCGCCGATAGGCGGCCCCGTCCGATCCTTGTATATATTACAATCGTGATAGCCGTGTCTAAGGAAATTCAGGAAATCCGGGTACCTTCCAAGTATCAACGTTGTTGGCAGTTGCGTCGAATGGCAGCATCTCGCCGGCTGCAAAAAAACACGGTCTAGAGGTCCGAGGCTCTACAACAACAACAGTGGCAAAGGACGCACACGTATCAATAACAAGTACCAGTACGGAATATCCTGGGTAAGCTTACGTAGCACACATATATCACATGTATATACACATATTAATAGTACGAGAAGGCAGGTTGTGTACACATTGTTACTTACGTATGATGCTGGTGTTTATACGTACTTCACAAGTCTCCCACGATATTCGACGCAAAACATGACGAGTACGTACGCAGTTTATATATGGCTGACGCTTGCTTACACTATTTTCGTGTGAGTATGTTGGCGACGTATTATATGTGGCCGGCTATTGGTTGTGGCGATGGTGGAAAGCTAAATGCTTGGGTTGCTGTTAGGCAAGCCCGATTGCGAACAACAGCGCAGAAGAAATATATCGATGTTAAAAATGGCGCTCTCGGGCCGAGAAAGAGAAATATGAAGAGAGAGTTAGACGATGGGTACGACATCACATATCATCAGCTCTCGGCCAGATGTGCGCTCTACGGGTTGTACGGGTTCGTTGTTCTGCTGGCTGATCTACAGCAATGTTTATTATTGGTTCCTGTCGTAAAGGTGGATACTCCCATATGATGTCATACAGGTATAACTACTCTGAGCTCTTCCACTCACCCGACGACACTCTCTCGTAGTGTACTTCTGCATACACGAAACTACTACACGGGTACGAATGCAATGTACCGAGTTCCGAGCAGGAACGAACATCGCTGCACCGCTATCAGACTACCGATACACCGCCTGCCACTCTTATATAGAGAAGTGTATCATGTTTACTATTCGATAGTACTCCATGTGCTAATGATCACTGACTATAGACGACTGACTTTGGTAGCACAGATCGGCGACTTGGTGGACTACTGGCTATTGCTGTACGAGCGACATTATCTACTGTACCACGAAAAGGCTGTTCTAACCTTTTTCATGGGAAGGTCAATATTCACCCAAGTACAGTAGTAATACACATACATTACATGATAAAGTGAGTTGTTGTTGTCTTCACATTAAACTCGTTTCAGTTGCTAATCCCTGTAGTATAATCTAGCAAGATCACAGCCCGTGGTCACAAAAGTACTTGAGCCATCAGAGAATCCTAAAGAACACGCACACTTAGTAGGGAAAGGATAATACATAAGCCCGAAGAGGTACACCTAAAATCCCTACAGCATGTTATGCGTGTTCAAAACTGAACTACACGCCCGCAATCTCCATTCGACTACAGCAGCATCGCCCCCCCCCCCCCCCCCCCCCCCTCCCACTTTTTACCACTGAATTTGCCGACTACAGCGTAACTACTGTCTGGAGTGCTGTCTGTACAAAAACACACGGTATACGTGGGAACAAGATGGAGTACGCAGCTGCTGTCTGAAGGGCTGCCAGAATGACAGTCCGCGGGCACACAGTGAGAAAGAACAGCCAACCAAAGCCATCACGTCAATTGACAATTACCCCAATCTATCCTGAACGTCTGTATTAGGCACAGCAATATAAACATCGGCACTGATTAGGAATCGTTCCACATTCGCATTGAAGGGGTCTTCCACGATGCAGGCACACAATTTAGGCACCCGGGGTATCCGCGCCATCTCTGCCGCGTCTCTCTACAAAACCAGTGACGTCATCCAGACCCAACAACAACATTCAGGGGAAAAAACGAAATATTTGTCAACAAAAATATATTTTGTCCGTGCGCCACGGGTCGATGTCGTCCGTGCTCCGGGTCGCTGCTCCGGCGCGCTGCTGTGCTGCTGCTACGGCGCGCCGCTCCGGTGCCGTTCTGGCCAGTTCTAGCACGACCACACTCGACCCGCGCCGTCCGTACAAGCTCTCATTTCTATCCTTCCCAGTCGGTTCCTCGCCTTCTCCCTCGTTGCACTCAGGGTGCTTGGTCTAGAAAAGAAACATTCTCGCGCTGAAGGGGTCAACCAGCCCAGGCTTCAGCTCGTCGCCACACGCCCCCTCCTCCTTTGATGGCGAAGCTAGGTTACTGAGACAGTACAGCTCCCTCTAGCAAACACACCTAGGGCCGTGTACGTAGTGTCCGTCCACCTTTCTGATGGCGTCTGCCTCCGCGCACAAAAGTGAGATGGACATTGCTGTCTACACCAACGGCCACAAAGGCCCGGGCGTCTGAACTTTTGCGCCTGACGCACCAGTGCCAACCCAGCCCCACCGTTGCGCACACTTCGCGGCGGGTGCCCAGCAGCAAGAAGGTATCGGTCCGCTTGAGGGTGAGTCTAGCCTTGCTCGCTAGAAAGACTCCCCCCCTCGCTATGGGCCATGCCAAAGCAAAAACCTTGCCGAGGCAGCGAGGGGAAGAAGGGATGGTGGAATGCACTATTTGTAGTCTGGTATACTCGGAGTATGCTTGAAACACACGCGTATTCCTTCCAGATTTGCCTGTTTATGTAGCAGGTCCCACGCTGTCACTCACCTGTGCTTCATTTGCAGAGCTTTATCACAGTGTCCACTGCCACGATTCAAGCTAGATGAGGTAACTCGAAGAACGTGACAGTCACCTCTTGGCTCGTGCCCTGGTTTCCCTACCGCCAAATATCGTGCGAGTCGTAGAACATCATGCCTTTCCCGAAGTTCTAAATCCTGGAACTTGGGCCTTCACAGGCTGCCCCGGCGATACCTGTAACACTAGCCCACCCCACTGAGTGTTCTGAAAACCACCGCTTCCATGAACTATGAAATAAATCTACGATGCGGCTCCTCAAACCACACTCACTTACCTTCACTCTGCGGAGCTACGAAGCCTAGGGGATAATGACAGAACGAAGAAGAAAACCGTAAAGCTCACCCTGGATATGCGTAGAGCTTCAATGTATTAGGTGGAGATTTTGTATTACGTGCCAAAAAAGGGATTCAAGTATTCGTTCTATAATCGAATAAGTTGTGCGCTGCTGTACATTGTCTGAAGCCACATTGGAATAACAATGCTAGCTGCTGCTGCTGTAAAGCAGTCTACGGTGGTGGTAGTATTAATAGCCGCTGTAGCGAAGTGTTTATAATCTAACTGACGCCGAAATGTCTAATCTATGCAGGATTTCAAACGCTAAGCATTATACCACAGTACCTGAAGTTTGCTTTGGCTGCTACACTAGCTCCACGCTTCGTAAATGTTTCGTCTCTCTCGGCCAACGCCCGGAGGGAGAACTTGCAACAAATGCAATTTTGTTCGCCACCCCAAATTTATGCGGCGTGAGTGTCAACCATTAATAGTGCCGAAGCAATAGAAAACAAAGTTGTTACGATCAAACGAAAATGTACGACAACCAAAAAGTTGCTGACCCAAAAACATGGAGCCTCGTGACTACATCACGAGCTTCACCCCTCCTTTCATCTGCCTAACTACGACCAAGGCTTTTCCCCCTAACACACTCCCGAAGAAACATCGGACGAAGACCCGAGGTACTCCGGTAATATCGTTGGTGTTGTTGGAAACAACGTGATCGCGATGGTCAGATCGCTGTTTCCGGTTCTTCTTGTCCTCAGGTTTATCAACGTGGCCTTCGAAGTTAACCCTGGAGCCGCTCTCGTGTTCGACATGCCCGAGACCGTATTTGGGCCTAATGATGTGAGCCAGCCCCTGTACTCACCAGTCGCAAGCAATGATGGGTATACATACTGTAGTCGTACTCCAGGATAATGAGCAGTGAGGTAGCGCAGACACCATGTTAAAAGCAATTTTTGTTTTTTTTCCGTGTACGATGGTCACGGAATCGTTCGGTTAACACGTTACCTCCACTGGAAGCCGATGCGTGTCTCATCCAACGAAACCTGATGCTTCTAGCAATCCAAGGACAACCCACGGTGATACTGAGGTTAGCGTGGTTCCCTATTGTATGGTGAAACTGTAGGTCACAAAGCCGTATCACGGGACTTCGTCATGTTCAACCACCTCTCGGCGTCGTCCTACCCCCTTGCCCACTGCGGTATTTCCCAAACTTAGGCCGCAAAAAGACACAGGCTCACCGTCCCTTCCTGCCGACCGTCGTTCCGTCGTGCTGTGTTTGCGTTGTATTACGTTGTGGTGTTATGTCGGTGTAGGAGTCGCGTAGAGACAGCGCTTCGGGCACGCTGCTCGAGACGAACGAAGACTCCAGCCTGACTTTCAACGGGGACGTCGCCATCCGGGAGATCGAAAACGTGGGCAGAATCATCAAGAACGTTGGAAGCATGGAGTGAGTATTTTCAGTAGGCCACCCCCCACCATCACGCCTTGGCCCGCCTCGTGCCGAGTCGGTATAGAGTTACAGGCGAACATTGTCGATCATTTAGACGTTGGTGCGAGTACAAGTTGCTTGCGAACAGGGTTGCCGAATCGTTGAGAGCACCGTGACGAGTACCATGACGCGCCATGAAAATGTCAAATAATGTGCATCCCCCGCAAAAATTACCGTGGTCGTATGTTGCGGGATCGTGAGCCCCCGATTCCGTTCCGAGACTGGTCGCACCTTGCTATCTTGACGCGGTTGACGGAGATATTGCCGTGTGTCATCAGGTCAAATAGCTCCTGAAAGCACCAGTACCACGAGAATCGCCCAGTTTTCTAGGGTGTCACCTATAGACATAACGCGGTTGATTAACAAGGCATCCAGAACGATGCAGACGATATGTATGTATGCACGACTGGCGGAAACGTGACTGGTGGACATATTTGTTCATAGGTTGACGGTATGTTTTACTTTAAGATTCCTTCTTTGGGGTGGTGTATCGTAGACATCAGGCATGAAGGTGGCACACAAATGGGTTTCCACACCCAAACAGAGGATTTCCTCATCGGAAACAATATTTGCTTTACCTTTGTTGAGAGCAAAGATCTCCCAACAGCCCGATGTATGTTCTCCCAAATAGCCCCTCCGCTCGGGGCATGTTCGTGCAGTCCCTAAACTCCATCGTTCTGTATCCCGGCGCCCTGGTGCTGTAACACATACGCCCGAGTTATTCGGGGGGCGGGGGGGGTTCCAGAGATGTCACTAACCCATGCATACATGTCGTTGGCAGAGAAGCAGGCAGGTAGGCAGGGAGGTGGTGCCACCGTGTGTGCTACCGTGCGCCAGTGGCGTTGCGAAATGCCTATCCACCTATGCGTGGGGTCCGCCGACGTCCAGCAAACGCGTCAACCCTCTAGGGAGTGCCGCTGGGTAGCACCTGTGTAAGCATACAATAATGCCAGCGACACATTTGCACGTATCATAGCCGTTTCGTTGGTGTATAACACGAATATCTACCATCGTCCGCGAAGATACCACTTGCGTGTGGATCTGCTTATGCCCTGTGGCTCCGGTGACGAAGGTTTTCTCACAAGGTGTTCACGATCTCAACGACCAATGGGGAACTACTGCGTGCTAATCTATGTGCATATTTTTGCGGCAGGTTCAAGAAGACGGTGCTCATCGAGAACAACATCAATGCGATCCCGGAAAACACTGGCACGCTAAAGTGAGAAAGGCTGCGACGATGTGATATTCCGGGGTGGTCGGTGGCTTCAAACAGTTGTATAGAGATCGCCAAGCTTGTACTCATCGACGCGTCCATGGAGGGTGCGTTCGCATCCTTAACTTACATGCCAGAACAGCACGGATGGAGGTGTCGTTGGGTTGCGACTCGCGCCGAGAAGAAACACTTGTTCGCACGTATCTAGCGCTCTTGATGTGGTGTGAGATAAACGTGTTTGCGGTGCCCCTTGAAGTAGAGCATGCTCACAGTTGCCCCGACAGACCTACTGTAGTTAAACCCAGTGTATGCCCTTGGAAACATCGTAGGGTGGCTAGTACGATTCGATTTTGTATAGCGACAGCGCCAGGTGAAACGCCCAGTCGGCCTCCATTACAGAACCATGTACCAGGATTGTTTTTGATAGGACCCGATCGATCTGCCGAAATGTATTTCATCCTTCCAACGTTGCCTGTGATCGCGTCTCTTGATTGGGCAGGTTCGGCGGCGATTCGACGATCAAAGGAAACGATGGTGTCGGTATCGACAACTTCGACGGTGGGATTGTGAGGTCAGTGTGTCGACCGATGACGCGTGCTACGATAGAGATATAAGGTATACCTCTTTTTGGCTTTTTTTTCTGAATGACGGGGCTCCTCAACCCAAAATTGTCGGAATTTTACTCTTGTGATGCAATACATGCAATATTATTCATTTTATACGTAGACCGTGGGATTACTGTAGTCATCAGGTACAGAGTTAATTTTTCTCCCGAATCAGCTTTTGGGTGGGGTACAGAGGTTCTCAAGTGACCGCTCTCCGAGAAAGTTCATGGTGCACCTCTACCGTAGCATGCGTCCGATGTGTGTTTCTGCCGTCTCTGTTGTTGTACTTGAGGTTGCTGCACGACACATACACACGCCATCACTGAACGCTCCCAGCAAGCAACGTCGCCCCTTGTCAGAACGTCTGACGCCCGATGTTACCCAAAACATGTGGTACGGGTCTTGCTTTGGTCAGATTCGATGCGAGGGCGGATTTCGAGGACAATGGATCTCAATTGGAGGGCGCTAAAGGATGCGACGTCACCAATGACTCCGGCTCCGACATGGGGTACGAATATGTGTACCGCCGTGAAAAAAAGTTGCCTATTTGACACCATCGTAGTTCCATGTTTCGCGCGAGTCTCCCGAGGTTGCAAACTATGGTAACGCGTCCTTGGTGGTACATTTCATGTGTTTTGACCTGTTTTTTCCGGGTTGTTTTCCAGCACGTTCCCGCCACCTTCGAACTGCTTCACTGCAGATTCTGTGAGATAGAAAATACCAGAGTGCACCACAGATACCTGTAGAGTACAAAAGTACAGGCGCCGTTTTCATCCTTTTTCGCCATATATAATCGCAAAATGAAGGTGCATATATGATTTATGAAAGGAGAGACACAATTGGTTGTCGTGCGTTACCAGGAAAGCAATCCCTCTCTACCTTTGACAGAGATAATACCCCATATTCGATCACCGTTTTCGAGGTGCGCCTGTGAGCAACGTTTCGATCCAAGCACTGTCCTTCACAGCACCAGCCTAGACGATATGACAGACAGAGGGGGCCTTCGTTCGTGTGACAGTCGGTTCACAATTTCCACCGGCAGCAGCTCCGGTTCACGATATATGTATAAAACTCGCCGCTATCTCGCTCGCCTACTGGGGGGAGTGTATTCACCGCGCGGACGTGTGTGCCCATATTATAATTTGAAGCCCTGTCGTCTGTCTAACGAAACAATGTGCAACACGTGCATACCGTGTGCAGCTTCCGGGGTTCAGCCACATTCAGCAACACCAACTGCAGGAGCTCCGAAGGCACGTCGCTGTACAACGCCGGGACCATGACGTGAGCCAATGTCCTTGTGTACGTTGCCCGCCCCATGAGTCAACGATATTTAATGGAACATGACTCGTGATACGGCAGGGGGGTACCCCACTGCTCACTCTCGCGTTACCCCTCTCGGAATAGTGGATCTGTACCTCGCTCAAAACTGGAGGTCAAAATAAAATTAGCTGCCGCGGAGGTAATTGCCAAATAATCCCACCGCGATGCATATCGGGACAACAAAAATCTTCAAAGACTCAAGAGTGCCAAGACATAAGCTGGTCGGTCGAGAAGCTCTTATCGGCTGGAAGAATAGGACATAATTGCGACCGCCCTACGGTACCCCCAGTCACAACGTAACTACGGCAGGGTTCTGCCTCCATTAGACGATGCCCATCTAACAGTGGTGTATTAGTAGAGGAGGGACATTTGTTATGGCTCGGTATTGGGTGTGGTGCATTGCCCTGTGTAGCGAATTGCCGCATTGACTCCTTGGAAAGCACGATTGGAGCGTGTTTCTATTGCGTCAACAACTAAATACGCTGCCCCTCATCCGGTCGTGCAGTGTTATTAGTTATCCCTGTTACTACAGTTGCGTCAAATATTGGTTTTCAAGCTCGTTGTGTGGCACGGGGCGTTCGTGTGTTGGTAGAATATGCGTAGCAATGCGCCCGTTCACTTGGTTAATATAACGCAACTTGTTTCCATTCGACAACCTAACTCTGGGCCCCTGCAACTCCGCTGCGCCTCATTCTCAGCTTCTACGGGGAGGCGCGCTTCAACGATATCATTGCCCGTCGCAATGGTGGTGCCGTTTTGAACGAGCTGGGATCATTGACGTGAGTGCACCTTGTTTCAATACGTAGACGTTAACGCCGCGTTTTGCTTTACACGACGCGCATTGTTTCTGTCTTCGGCTTGTCCACGCTGTAAAGGAGACAAGTGCCTTGACGGTCGTATTGCTCTCGCCCGTGGACGCGATACGGTCTTGCAACAGCTTTAGTCGGACGCCAAGGCACGGGGCACTACGAAGCGGGGCACTGCCGGTAGAATCGCAGTTGGTAGATCCACATGATTATCACGCCGGGGCCTTATTTCTCGGCAACATACCCATGCCGCACAAGACACCACGATGATAGATCCGACCCCCGGGACAAGTATACTCCGCTCTGGTTAGGAGTTCATTCCGCAAATTGGCTGCTATTTCTCTTCACGCTTGACAACACGAAACCTGTTCTGTGTCGTTTTGTGGCTCCAGCTTCCGGGGAGATGTGCAGTTCAACAACAACGATGCAAGCCTTCTCGGTGGTGGTATCGCTATTGACGGTGGAGACGTCACGTGAGTGCTGCGAAACGTGTTTGTGTTTTTATAGCGATGTATTGGTTGTTTTTACTACAGCCCCGTGTGCTACGATAGAAATACGTGGTTTCTAATTTGTTGGAGGTTCCTCCTCACTTACGGGGATGAGCTCTAAAGCTCATCCACAACAATTTTGGAAAAAAAAAGAACGCTATGTCTACCACACTATACCCCACAGGCTAGGGATCCAAGGGATATGTAATGGTTTAAACCATATATTGCATACCACTATATAGGGGGCGGCCTTTTAGCTGGGCAGCGCCTCCAGTTTGAAATGCTTGCCCTAAAATGTGCGACTTCTACGATAGCGCGGCAATGAACGCTATTGTGGATGCAAGGACATACACCGTCGATTGCAGGCGGGGTAGTTGCGCTGACCACTCGCCCGCAGTTGGGCAGGGGGCATGAAACGTCTCTCTTTCTGTCGGAGACCGCGTTGATGCACCCACGGCCGTAACACGTGCTTGTTTTGCCTCTACATATTAATATGGTATACGCGCAGTACGGGGGGTGATTCAAATGTCTAAGCCGGTGAAGTAAACCTATATTGGTGAAGCGTGCTCGTTCCCGCCACCGGCCTCGTTCGAGAAGAAGTAGACACCTACAGAAACTTCGTACCACAAACCATAGTTTGAATCAAATATCGTGAACGCGTAGAACACGCCAGGGCGCTGACGTATTCGTTTGTCGTAAGTTGCGCCTCGGGTAAACGCATGTCTGTTGTCTTGGCCTCAGCATTATATCTATTTTCGCACGCACGTAACTATTAATAGACGTACCAGAGAAATTAAAAACCCAAACATTACACGAAACCGTCCAATTTCGTGCCGTTTCGTCGTGTTGCTTCGGCGTGATAGGTTCCAGAAGGCGGTGACGTTCAGGGAGAACACTGCCGAATCTGGTGGCGCATTTGCTCTTCTAGTTAACAGCAACTTCAACACGTGAGTTTTTCACTCCGGAAGTACTACCGTAGTATTGACGCTTCTTCAAGACCATCAGGGCGTGTTAAAGAATGAGGCACCTCTATCAGTACGTGCTGTAGCCTATTGCGTCGAAGTTCCGCAGCAGAGTCCATATCGCACTATTTATGTGCGTGTTATCCTACAGGTGAAACCGGCAGTTGCGTAAGGTACGGTTCGACGAACAGTTGTGCCGCAAATAAGTGTGCAATAGTTTGACTAACAGGTTACGGTTCGGTTTTCCGCGAGGAATTTCAGCGATAAAGTTGACCACAGCCCAGACGAACAGGCCTACTTGCGTACCCTGCTTGCTGTTCACCCTTTGTTTGCCCCCCGCACCTCGACTCTAGTCGGTTTATTCGTAAGAATTTTCTCTTAGGTTTTCCATCGCCACCAAATCCATACAACGTCGTATATAATTATGTAGCAGAGATCTGAAGCGGATATTGAGGACCCCGGGATCTGTCACACGAAATTCATACTGGGACTGGTACGAATTATGTCATCCCACCAGCCCCTACTCAACAAGCACGCCATGCCAAACAGAACGAGCACACGTACACACGTAACACCAGCATAGCATAGCAGATCAGCAGCAAAGCACACCCAACTACAGTACACAGATTCCAGCAGCAGCAGCAGCAGCAGGCATAGCATCATCAGCCCACACATAGACAAGTAGATACTGTATTACCAAGTAGATAAAGCACGGGATGGTGGTGGTAGACTGGTAAAACACGAGAACAAACGATGCTGCCCCAGCTGCCCACACGTTTCAGGGCCAGACGTATCGTGACTTCGTATTTCGCGATTTCTCGAGGAAGTTACAGCCACCAAGCTCGGAAAGGAACGGGTGAGACGGATCGAGCCAGACACGGTGCGAGCAGCGTGCGCGCACAAGCGCCAACATCCCACGGGTACTGAAAAGGAAAATATACAAACACCGCAATTCAAAAGGTATACAACAAACTTTAGGTTGACCCCGTAAGCATCAACTACAACGAAGACTCTGCTGCCGTCGTACTACGTGGCCATCGCCATCGGCTCAGGTCGAGCTGTCTGATGCCACCTCCGTGCTAGCCTGCAAAGCCTATCATCCGTCATCGTCCTGTGACCAGTACTCGTTAGAAGACTGGGATAGCCATCATCAGACAATCGGAATTATAACAGCGCATGGTCACATTTAGGAGCTACATCCGTTGAACGGCGAGTGTCCCCACTTTCGTGCCCAGTCGTGCGTTGACCTATGGACGGTTGACGAAGCAACAACTTTCTTCAACATGCCCGTTGCCAGCAAGGAAACGTTACGATGACTCATTACCCTGTTGCACGCGTGGCCTTCCTTATCTGTGCTCGTGCATTTCGTGTGTTGCACAGTGGTGAAGTGTTCGAGTCAGGCTTTGGCTCGCTTACCTTCGAGGAGCCGGACTTGGTTCGCTTTGAGGACAACTTTGTAGATACCCGTACCTCATTCGGGGTAAGTGCGGGGGTCCGTCGGTTGTACGACAAGGAAGGGTGTTTTTCGTCTCGTTTATTCCGCCATGTTGAAGGGGCCTGCTGTTGCCCGGCAGGCATCCTCAATGCGCATCCACGGAGGATGCATCTTTCAAAGCCCCTCTGTGATTTCCTACGCTTAACGATTCTTATGTCTGGTATGTACGTTGCCATGTATACTCGAGTATATGTATAAACATACTATTAATAGCTTCCTGCGCGTGCGGAAGGATATTTTGCAATATCGGCCGTCTGCTTGATGTCCGCACGATGTGACACTCGGGTTCAGATGATGAACGTTACTCTATCAAGATGGTTTGCCAACGAACACTCGTCGACCCGTCGCACCGCTCATCGTTGGTTCCCGCACAGACCGACGACGACTGCACCGTGGGCGAAGTTGAGGAGGGAACTACCCTGATTGGCTTCCCCGGTGATGACGTGTGCGTCTCGGCTACGTGATTCGTCGTCAGCAACACTCCTCAAGCAGAGTTTTCCGGGGTGAAGCCTTCGTGTCTTGGAGTTTTGTCCCGGCATGGTGTGTGTGGCGTATCCCAAGTCATAGGATGACACGCAGCTCAACAGGCTATTATCCCCCTCTTCTAGCCTGGAGACCCGTGTTCGATGTATCATACTCGGAATATGCCGGAAAGGGGAGGAAGACACCCGTGACCACGGCTTGTCCAGAAGGCCGTTCGGTGCAAAAACGCCCGGGATAAACAAGAAAACCAGGTTCATATTATATAGGTTATATATTATGTACCATGTATATATATATATCGGCTGGGTCCTGGTCGTTGCTTGTATCGGAATAGGCGGCCGTTAAACATGCCCCGCGCTTTTGAATACGGTACTACTGTGTGCAACCTACAAAGTCACTATCGAAGGCGGGGTTGGCACCCCGAACGATAATACTCGGATGCTGTGAGTCGCATATATACGCAGTATATTGTCGTATATATATGAATATTTTCTGAGATGGAGATGTGTGTTGTGGGTGGTGTTGTGCTAGACACGAGTATACGGTCAGGTCATCTGGAAACATATGTACTCTGGGAGCTATTGTCGGGTGCTTGGGAAGGTGACCAACACGTCACATGCCGCGCTGCACGTTCAAACATCACACGCGCTAACTGATTGGCGTCAAGCGTGTCATTTGTGCCGGGAATGATTGACCTTTGCTTCTCAACCCTGGGAACTTGTCACAGGAGTGCAGTAGTAGACCTCTCTCATCTGTAGTGACTGCTTCAGGCGGAGCTGATCCACGCGAGAGTAGTCCACGTTTTGATGATATCTCGGAACAGCGATAGGGATCCTTGGCACGGTTATTTCTATGAGTAGAGACAAAAAGGTTCGCTTCCAGGTTGAGAAGTGTTTCTACCTAAACGACTTCTGCTGTAGTTTGCCTTTCGTCTTTCTATAGGGTTTGGATGATGGATTGGAGGTGGGCGAAATGCTGACCGTCCTTTTTAGCGTCGTATGTGTGGTCCGCGACGGAGGCGGAGGTTCATTATTGGTGTTTCAGAGAGATGGAAGGGGGGAGGCAACCGTAGGGCAACCTCTATAGAAGAGATCAGGGAATAACAGGCGGCAGAGAGGGTAGCAATGCTCTAGGTGGACTGCAGTAGTAGCAGGTGTAATATATATACGCTGCTGCAAACTGCTGCGGCTACTTCGAATCTGTTTATTTTTGTGATTGCACGGTTATTTGCTTCGAGTCGTTTTCTGCCCCATCTCGTCCAGGGAGCACGACGACAGCACAAAGCTACCACCACTGCCAACGAAGGATAATACACGTTGAGCTTTGTTTCCATTCTCTTATTTTCTCCAGAGACTGTTTCTCTCGACATTTTAACTTTTTCGTGCAACAACTCCTCCGCTCTGTCCGTCCAATTTGGGGTGTTTTGGAGGTATTGTTCCCTTTTTCCCTTTTCTATTTTCTAGTTCCCCGTTGTCCCCGGGAGTGAAGAGACGGTGCTGATACAGCGTTCGCGCCAACCATTAGTATTTCAGATATTCCTTATCCCGTTACACTCCGTCTTCAGTGCAGATATTAATGGATCACGACATACAGTATTTGTCCGCTTGTCGAATGTTCGTCCTTGTCATCCACTGTCCGCTCTCGTATCGTCGCACGTCCGAGGCTTGCTTGTTAAATGCCCGGCTGTGAGATTACTGGCAGCCAACGTGTCGGCTTTAGATTCGTTTTTTGTATTGTCTCCGATGTTGCCTGTTCCGTTTGATGCGACTCACAACCACCTGTATACTGCAGGCGATTTGTCTGGTCGTACTTGTGTCACCACGCAGGTGATTACAACTCCAATTTTTTTCTGGTACGGTCTTGAATACCCATCAGATGACAAGACGAGTTGAATTCGCCAGATGACGACCTTGTCACAGAGGATTGCATGCTTGGTGTATCATTTATTCTCCGTCAGGTACGTCGTCAAATGGGTTTTCAGCATACTTGACCCTTGCAACACGCGAGGTCGACTAGCTGATTTAGTATTGCCGACTAAAGTCAGGCAAGCGAATCGAGCCAACCTCCCCCCCTCCTCCTCCCGATTTATGGGGCTCCGCTGGAAGCGTCTCCGGAGGCCCCGCCGGAGGGAGAAAATACCAACTCACTCTACTTGGATACATTTTGCACAAACAAGCACAATTAATAAACGAATTGGCCTACGAGTAGTGTGGATTAATTAACTTGGACACAAGAGGGACATGATGTGGTGTGGATTCGCATTACAGTTCCAACATAAAAAAACGGTTTTAGTTTACACCAGAAAAAACACAAAAACGACAAGTACAAGAAGATTAGTTATTTACCCTAGACTATAGGGACCCCAGCAATTGGCCCAGTCGAAATATTACCTGACGGGGATACGATCGAAACGGCAAACTCATCACCAAGCTGCGTAACGTTATTAACAGTTGAATGGTACACGGTGCATACATTGTTCCCAGAAGAAAAAAAAAACGTCTATTATCTTTGTCCATTCCATGTATTGCTTTCGCCCGTCTTGCTCCTGCTCCTCGCTGTCGTAACTCAGATCCCGGGTAACACATCAACCCCCCCCCCCCTCTCCCCAGTACCGTGCTTGGCTTGCATGTTGATCACGAGACGGATTCAGTACTTTCTTCTCTCGTCGACTCGCGTCGAACTGTGCCTACAGCACCCGCGCTACTATAATAGGAGCTCCTTACGGTTGGCTTAGTTAGATAAACAAGAACTCAATTCGGAGAATCGAATCCCTGACACCAACGTTACAAGTGTTTGAGGTCAACCACTCTCGATATGAAATAGACCCCCGAGGTGTGGATCCCTCCCTGAAGATATTCATTAGTTAATGTTTCTGCCAAGCTTGCGCGAAACGCACTCGTCAATGACGACGGCCAGTCATGAATCGTCTATTTACCATGCAGTATCATACGAAAGACGAAGCGTTACACCGTCGGCACCATTGAGAGAGATGGGCTGCCCAGCCATGTATGCATGCGTGTGCGTGTGGATCTCCCGCCACGCGCTGCAGTGTCACAGGACGTGAGCGTATCCGTAGCCCGCATCCATCCATGCTGAAAAGGCTGCATCCCGTATTAAAAGGCCCTCCTATGAGCACGGCAAGTCCTGTCGTCGACGCCAATATGAGTACGGACTCAGGTTCGGCTTGAGTCTGCGGCACTTTCCTTCTTGGTTGAGTAGCGTCGAGGAGGCACCAGGTTGTTGGAGCATCCAGGCTTGACGAGAAGCCATTAATAGAATGATACGAAGAGTTTGGCAAAGAGGACTGCCCTTGCCCCGCATTCAAGGATCGTGGGTGTCGTCAGTCATTACTTGTGCACGGGACAGCATATGGGGTTGACGAACACGGCAAGTGGTCTTGGAATACGAACGACCACAGTAGTACAATACGATACAGATATATACAACCTAGACAAATTGTGAAACCGACGCAGGGCATATCCATGCGACAGTTGGGCCTAGATCCTGGCACCCACACTCCTATCGTTCAGGAAACCCCATACTTCGGATGGGCGGCACCTCCGTTTCACGACTGACTACGAGTCCGACTATCAACTAGTTGGCTAGTACTGCACTGTGTATCAACCTAAACCTGGCTCTAATTGCAAGTGTTTCGTCCTCACAACGAACGGGTTAAGTCGTGCCGACCCACAGCGTTACAGATTAGTGTTGACACATGTGTTCGCCTCTGATACGGTCAGATTGACGCCCCGCGTGGTGATCTAGGCTGGCGTGAAACCCCAAAAACGCAGTCCTAGTCTCTGTGACTCAGATCGATCGGTGCCTACATCTGTTTGCTTCCAATACAGTTGGAGTGACGCACCACGTACGTGGTTTATGCCGGCGTGAAAGCTCGAATACAGCGTAGGCCATTGGACGCTATGTTTTGGTTCATAACAGTGGATATATCGCTGTAGCATGTGCATCGCGCGCGGTGCATACAACATGAATGAATGTGTTGGCACGTACTCTCTGACGTACTACGTGGTGGCATGGTGGCCCAAGAGGTCAGCACGTTTGCCCCCAACAACGGAAAGGCCCCGACATGTATATATCGTGCCTTCATCGGGACTATATATCGTGTGCCTCGTATGTACGTACATAGGTGAAATTTAATGATTGTCTAGAACTATAGTACAGTAATAAGGATCGATTAAGTTAACCTACCCATACCCTCGATATAAACATAGGTAAGTATGTGCATTTAGTCCTCCCTTGCGTGTGCTGAAAATGAAATGATCGGCCTTCACCAAGAACATTTCCCCGCCAATCACTTGTGAGGTTGTCCTGAGTAAACTGATAACCCCCCCCCCTACCCCCCAATCTGCCTGGTTGGTGAAAACCCAACGTGCTCCGTCCCGGCATTGTAGGGATGCGAGGGTCTATGGTCATATGACTACGGCCGTGCACGACGTGAGTACACCCCCCCCCCTCCCCCCCAATCTTCATACCACAACAGCCCCACAACCCACCTGCCGCTACTTTTAATCCTCACCTAAATCTTCAACATCTTGCTGCCAAGTACAACGATGGTCAAGCATTGGGCTAGTATGGGATTTGCGCTGGCGTTGGGCGCCTCCTTCACAGCCAGGTCATCCTGTGTTTTGTATTCACGACTACCTCTCTCTAAACACCAAAACCCAAGCAATGTCACAGCCGAGTACTGTAACCGTACTAGTCGACGAGGAAAGAACATACTGAACCCTCCTCGGGACAGCGACGAAGGCCTGCACCGTACCTGGAAGGGGGAAGGAGTGTCGTCTATGTGACCCCGGATATGAGTCACGAAAAGGGAAGGAGCTGGAGAAACATGAAGAATAGGATAGAGATAGGATTGAAGAGAAATTATACAATACTCGTTGTTCTTCGCACCTTGCACCGACATGGCGTTATTCGTGTGCTTGTGCCAAACATTATATATTATGCATCAATCGGCGATGGCCTGACCAGAGCTTATGTCAAGCCAAGGACTGCCGCCTCTATCTCTGGTTCACCTCTTCTACGGACGTTTTGCCGGTTGTAGAAGTTACTGCAGTACACCATACACAAAAACTTTTTCGCCTAGACCTGCAGAACTACAGTAGTAGTCGTACACGGTACTCGTAACATATGTTAGAATCGAATGTAGAGCTCTGTTAATAGACGCCGTCTCCGCCTCCGCCGACACAACGGCGTGGTCTTCTGATAGAACAATTGTCGACCAGGGTGGCGTACGTCTCCTCAAGAGCGCGTAATCGATCACGGTAGAAATATGACACTTGCCGTCGTTCTCAACGAACGCGAAGCCTTACCGCCTCTTAATGTGACAGTGCGATGAGTGCAACATGGCCGGCAGGATATACCACAGCGTTACCGCCTGCTGAAACATCGTCGGCGTCGCCACGTCTCCGTTCAGCCGCCGTGTTTTCCCCACGTGGCTAACTATGCTCACGATGTGAGTACCACACAACGTACGTGTGCACTAGCCAACGGCAGCTGAACTTTTCTGCCCGATCGCACAGCAATCCTGCAGATCCTCTAGGGAAGCGGAATTAGGTGGTGGCTCCACCCCCACACCAGTGAAGGACCCCCCCGCCTTGCTGCAAGGTGGGTCACTCGACCGCATTCTCTGGGCAAGTTTCTTAACGTACCCAACGCCACCACGTACGCTAAACGTTGATAACACTCCGGGTTGGTATCTTCCGAGTACCCGACAATTTTGCGGAGCACATTTGCCAGTGTATGGATCGCCACAAGCCCGTGTATCGTCAGGTTCACTGGGCCTTGGCGTACCACCCTATTACTCCCAGCGTTCCCTATTCAGCAACCGCTTTACACCCACACCAATACGGGTGCATACTAAGGACCAGTTTTCCACACCGAGATATATATATATATATAGATATATATGCAGTAACCTCGACATCAATTCCTCAATTTGACATCCTTGGTACATTGTATTTACCTGGTACGATTGTTTTATTCCTTGTCGGGGCCTTGCGGCAAGGGAGAGGTTCCGTCCACCTGTGTAGGTATCTATGGTCGCATCCGTGACAAAGACCTCGTCTGCACAGATTTACGTATTTCGTCACCCCGCCCTCAAGGCCCGTGTGGCTCGACTACAAAAACACGGGTATTTGTTCCAGTCAACACCTCCATATGTGTTCCCTCGTGTGCACCGGACTGCGCAACCGGTTGCTGCGCAGATAAGCGGTGTGGGCGTTATGCTTATCGCAAGGGTCTCCACTACGCAAACTCGCGTGTAGCATATGGAGCATAGTTTCACGTTGCACACGTACTATCCGGTGCCTGTGTTGGAGGGTCACACGACAACCCTGTGCCGCCACGTCACCATAAATGTCGGCAAGGAAGACGCCGGATCGCGACACGTTCGCGGACACGGCGCCCGACACTCTGGGGAATCCTCCAGCTGGAACCGAGCCCGTAGCTTACGTAAGACCTTCGCCGTTCCCTGCGTACTGCCTCTCCGTACGTCTTTGGCTCTCTACCCTCCTTTTCTCCCTCGAGTCTGCCGTCCGCTGAGATATGGCATTTTTATGCTACTGTCACCCCCTTTCCCCTCCGATCCTGCCGTCCTCCATTTGCCCGGGTCTACTGCACCTCCTCCGTCCCTCTCTATCCCGTTCCTGCTAGGCTGTCTCTCCTTTTTACCGTATTCTCCTTTGGCCGGCGGCCGGAGTTGACGCGCTGTCCCTTCGCTGCAACCCCACCGCCGATTCACGCCATCCCCTCTCTTTTAGCGCTAGGTATTAGTGACGCCCTCTCCGGTCCATTCGAGCTGCATTGTCTACCCCTTTCGGCCGGCTACGCCCCTGTCGCACATCTAGGTGTAGTCACGGTCGCCCCATCAGGTATTGCGGGGGCGGCGCTGGGCCTTACGAGGGGGGTTCCGAGATATTCTGGTGACGTGGTGTTCCTGTTGCCGGCTATCTGACGGCGGCTCATGATCCCCGAAGCCTCGACTACTTTTTGAATCTGCCCCCCTGCCGACCGTTCGTTCCACAGCGCTGAAGTCTACCAGTTGTTCCTGCTACATAAAACGAAGGCAGCGTGACACTTGCATTCAGGGCGTTTAGGACCCCTATGGCCCCTTTGTCAGGTGTTTCTCCAACTCAGCATCGATACCAACAAGGTACTCCTGTACGTGCGGTCGTATGTAGAACCTCTGATTTGTTGACTGAAGCAATATTTCCTGCAGTCAGAGCCCGAACGCGGAAAACGGCAGCGTCTTGCAGCGGACGACAACCGCGGCCCATTCCCTCGAGCGAGGCAAATCGAGATACGCTCTCGGCGGCAGGACCAGGGCGTCGCTCAAAAGGGAGCACGGAAATAACCCAAGATGTTCGGGATCTACGGTGGGCCTGTACCGTCAACCCGAACGCGTTGTGGACACTGATTGTATTGTCCCTGGCTGACTCTAGCCGGGCACGTCCTCCTGAAGGAGGTCGGCAAATTACACGGCCCCCTGTACCGCCGAGCATCACCCCACGGACTAGGGAATACGCATTTCTCGAGCCAGCTCCGCGCGATGGGAATGTCGGCTTTGCCTAGGCCACTCCGCGCGGCAAGCGGTGCAAGGTAACCCCAACCCGACCGTAACACCTGTCATCGACCACCTCTGCGACGTTCAAGGCGAACGGAGGGTGAACGGAACAACCATAAATGGCGAACCTAGGTATATTGTTGTTTTGGTTGTTTCATTTGTAGCGTATCACCTGACGTGTACATGTCTATGTGAGCTACAGGTAGAAGCACTGCAAACTCCACGATTACAAACAATGCTAAACACATTCTGAAAGCAAACCTAATAACGTGTTCACTGAAAATTGAGGTTACAAATGGGGAGCCTGGTTTAGTTAGCCTTTCTCGTTGTCCGAGGACGCTTCCGGGAACACCCGTTCTGGATCAAGTTGGGGATGGGAAATTGCGGCTCTCAGGGTTCATTCTAAAATGACATACAACTAACCCGAAAACCCGAACCACGCTAAATCCCATACAAATACTCACCCCGCCCTCGTAAAAAAAAGAAAATGCAGAGCATTTGGATTCGAACACACCCTGCTGCCCTATCATATTATATTGAGCACTCTATCGCTGACCCATACGAAAACACATGGATTATTTGGCAACCCCTCTGAAGAGCGCAACCTTAACTTTCGACGCCCCCCCGCTCGCCGAGTTTGGCGTTGGCGCCCGCTCTTTCGGCGGGGATACCCAGGCAGGGCCGCTGTATAGAGCGGACGTGGCACCACCGTGCGATCGTAGGGGGTCGGGTCGTGATCGGGAGCAGCCGGTGTTGAAAAGCTGTAGCAATATCTACATCTATATTATATAAATTCTGCTGGTCTGTCTGTCTGGAATCATGATCTAGAGATCCAGAGCGCTTCAGCCCCGCCTTGCCCCATATAGGTAGGGAGGCTGGGTGCCACAACCAGTGGAACGCCGGGTCTCATACCCCGCCGAGTCCTGGCCGTCGCGCGCTGAGAAGTCCCCCAATCTCAAGGACAGCGACTAAGAACGGCAACATAGGGGTAATTTGGACTCCATACTAATTCACCAATGGTCCTTATATTTCCGTTCAGATGGGTACATCACAGCACACTGCGAGGACTGTCGTCATGGTTTCGCGAGTCTCGCGATTCAGAGAGTTTCAGTCCCCTCTCGCGGCATCGATAGAGGGAGTTCGACACAAAATAAGCGAGACACTGCGCCTCACGTCGTTCCGAGTCCTGGCCGTCGCCTGCTGAGCACTGCCGACAGTCGTGGCCATGTTACAATTCCGAGGGATTCCTGACAGCCATACAACCAGCCTTGCCGCTGACTTACAATTTTGAACTACGAAATGGGTTGCAGGTTGGCTGGCCAAGTCCATGCCAGAGGCCGCTGGCCCTTTCTAGAATATTGGTGCTGAATAGAGCCATTGAGGTTCCACCACACCCGGGGAGGATAGTGTCTCATCCCCGGACCATACATCTCTCCATATCACTATAAGTCTCGGACCAACCGGGGACAACAACAGAGATCCCCCGGGTCGACACCGCCCCGCACGGTTTGGAACCCCCACACCCTTCGGCTGATCTCTGATTGGCTGAGGCTCATGGAGCCAGCGGCACCCGGGGACGATAGGGTCCCCCAACCCCTGATCAGAAATACGTCCATACATCTACTTCCTCTGACACACAAGTATGGTTACGCCTGTGCAGATCGTACCTCCCCAACGGGGGTTCTCACAATGCTATAGGTAGATATGTTGAAAACATAAAATCATGAAGACGCCCCTCAAAAAACCACAATCAGAGCATGCTTACTGAGAACGTTCGAGTCGAACATTACCTAACTTAGACCGATTTCGACCAATGTGTATCATTTTCGGCCGAACGTTGACAATTTTGCGCTTTCATGGCCAGCAGAGGTCGCTACGTGGCCAAGTAGGTTCGGACGACCCGCAGATATCGTACATCACTCATGAGGAAGAAACAAATAGTAAGTTTTCGTTGATTTGTTCTTTTCGTTTTTTGCCACATTGTTCCGGGTTTCTATTTTGCTTCTCTGTTTTCTGCAAAGGGGCGAAATACCGCCATTTTTGCCAATCGTTTTATTTTCGGCGGTTGGCCCGTGCGGGTTACTGCGCTGACATAGGAAAATAAGGAAAGGTCCAACAAAAAAACGTCGAACATACAATATTAAACATCGCCTAGGGCATCGGACACGATTATAGGTCCGTGTAAACATAACCGACTTTACATATGTGTCGGAGGAATTACAACTCCAACAACCCGGGGACAAAAACGGGCATCCTCCGGATTGATACCGCCCCGCAAGGTGTGGAAACCCCAACCTCACGGGCTGATTTCTGCTTGGGCTAGCTCTCGTGGAGCCAGCGCGCCGCGAGAGTTCCCCGCTGGGGGAAACGGCAAAGCCCCGCCGCACCCGGGGATGATAATAGTAAGGTTCCATCCCCGGATCATAAATCCTCCTGTACATCCATAACTCCAACAGCCCCGACGAAAACTGACACCCCCTGGTCGATGCCGCCCCGCAAGGTGTGGAAACCCCGACACTATGGGTTGATTACTGATTGGGCTGGCTCTCGCGAAGCCAGCGCGCGGCGAGAGTTGCCCCTCGGGGCAACGGCGAGATCCTGCCACACCCGGGGATGAAAAGGTCCCATCTCCGGATTATAAATGATTCCATAAATCTACAACCCCAACAATCCGGGGTCGAAACCTGACTTTTCCAGGGTCAATACCACCCCGCGAGGTGCGGAAACCCCAGCCCCACGTTCTGATTGCTGACTGGATTGGCTCTCATGGAGCCAGCACGCAGCGAGAGCTGCCCTTGGGGACAACGGCGAGGTGCCGCCGCACCCGGGGATGATGACGTCCCATCCCCGGATCATAAATCCTTCCATACATCAGTACCTCCAACAACCCGGGACCCGGGGTCGAAAACGAACACCCCCCGGGTCGATACCGCCCCGCAATGTGTGGAAACCCCGACCCCACTGGCTGATTACTGATTGGGTTGGCTCTCATGGAGCCAGCGCGCGGGGAGAGTTTCCCCTCGGTACAACGTCGGGGTCCCGCCGCAACAGGGGATGATAGTGTCCCATCCTCAGATCAAAAACCCTTCCATACATCTACAACTCCAACAACCCGGGAACGAAACCGGAGTTGCCCCAGGTCGATACCGCCTCGCAAGGTGTGGAAAACTCCACCCCCATTGGCAGATTGCTGATTGGGCTGGGGCTCATGGATCCAGTGCAAGGCGAGAGTTACCCCTCGGGACAGCGGCGAAATCCCACCCCACCCGGGTACGATAGTGTCCGATTCTCGGATCCAAAATTATTCCATACATCTACAACTCCGTCAACCCGCGGACGAAAACGGAGTTCCTCCGGGTCGATACTGCCTCGCGAGGTGTAGAAGCCCCACCCCCATCGGCTGATTGCTAATTGGGCTGAGGGTCATAGCCAGCGCGGGGGGAGAGTTTCCCCTCGGGACAACGTTGGGGTCTCGCCGCACCCGGCGACGATATTTTCCCATCCCCGGATCAGAAACGCTTCCATGCATCTACAAATCCAACAACCGGGGATGAAAACGGACATTCCCCGGGTTGATATCGCCTCGCCTCAACCCCACGGGCTGATTGCTGATTGCGCTGGGACTCATGGAGCCAACGCGGGGCGGGAGTCGCCCCTCGGGACAACGTCGAGGTCCCGCCGCACCCGGAGATGATAAGACCCCGTCCCCAGATCAGAAACTTTTCCATACACCTACAACTCCAACAACTCGGGGAAGAAAACCGACACTCCCCGGGTCGACACCGGCCCGCACGACGGTTCTTACACTTCCGTTTAGAAGTTCAGAATGGTATATATACATCCCAGCATACGACTATTCCCATATCAGGTACTACATACTGCTCTTGGAAACGCAGAGCTAGCACCACTGGCAGAGCCGTGGCTGTACCGCTAGTCATAACAGAATCAAAGGGGATATCCTATACGACAGCATCATCACTACTCTACTAGTGATTTATGCATTCATCATGTAAGTATTGGGTCAGGGCCATGTGGGGTCTGCGACAGGACAATGGAAGACGACGAGATGTTCTCGTTCTCCGGTTGGCTCGTCCACAGGAGATGTGTCGTTGAAAGCGCAGAGGGGGCAGAAAATAGGGGAGACGATCGGTTTGGGGAGGCCATTCAGAGAGGGACAGGACTGTCGCGTCGGAGAACGTTCCTCCTCACGGAAATTCTGCCGAGGATCCATCTGAGGTACGCCCGCGCTTCCGATCGGGGAGCCTATCAACAACGTCAGTTGGAACTGCTATGGCGATCAGCGAGTTCGGGTGTAGAGGAGGTCGCAATCCAGGACGAAGGCCGCCACCAAGCGCAAGGGGGGAGGAGAGGTGACGTCGAAGCAGCGTGCACCTATTGCGGCCAGGTTTTGGATGACTCTGCTGGAGAGTCGGGGGGCAGCCACGTGCGAGTGCCAATCCCGTGCGTTCACGGAGGGTCGGTACATGCACGCTGCATGCTGGACCGGGCGGAATGCATCGCGAGAGGGCATGCCGACCCGAGGTCCTGCATAGTGGGCCAGTCGACATGGCCGGAGGGGAGTAAGCCTCCCCACCCGGCAGAACTTGCTAGAGGGCTGCCCATGTCCGAGCAGGAGGGGAGGTGGGCGGCGGTGAGTGGTGCCCTGCAGTTCGCCGCCCTCCTTGAGCGGGGTGACCTCGGCACGGAGTCGGCCAGTTACGTTACGACCGGGGTTCACAACACGTTCGGGCACATGGTGAGAACCCTGGGGAGGAGCCCAACCCCTTCGTTTGTGCTGTGCTCCCTTTTCAGCGATGCGTTGGATCTACCCCAACAATCCTACCTCGATTTCCCCCGTACGAGGGAATGGGAAGCGGCGGCCGCCCACTATCGTACGCTGTTCGTCGCGTACGGCATCCGACGCCAGGACATCTTACTCCGACTCTCAAACCGGAGACTCTACATTGGGCCTCATGTCCAAGAGTATTTGGCGGGCCTTGACGCCGAATGGGAGGAACGTCTGACGAGGTGGACCCTTGGTGTCCAAAGGGCGTTGGGGGCAGGTGACGCGATGCCTCCTTTTCCGACGACCGTGGCGGCCCCACCGGAGCGAGCGGGCTCGGCGCGGGGGACCGACTCGTTAGCAAAGGGGCAGCCTGAAGAGAGAGGCGCCGCTCCGGGTCCCACAGAGAACCGCGAGATCACAAGAGACACCACACCAGTAAGCCTAGTAAGCCTATGTATCTATTGCGGTGTGTATATCAGAAACTCAGATAGGAACACGGAGGTCGACCATCTTAGGACAACCATCACTTGCGACCATGACTATAGAGAGTGGGTACACGCCGGCTGCATGCTGAATCGTGCGGAACGCCTCGCATGTGGGCACACAGACCCGAGGCCATGCGTCGAGTGTGGTTCTGAATGGCCGGTTAGAACCCGACCTCCCCATCCGGCAGAGTTAGCCGAAGATCTACCCAGACCACGGCCGGGGGGGAGGTGGCCGGCAGTGGGAGGTGCCTTGCAGTTCGCCGAACTTCTTGAGGAGGAGGGCCCCCGGCTGGTACCGGCCAGTTATGTGACGACTGGTCATCACCACACGTTCGAGCACATGGTGAGGACCCATGGCAGGAGCCCAACCTCTTCGTTCCTGCTGTGCTCCCTGTTCAGCGATGACTTGGGCATGCCTCGAGCGTCTTACCTCGATTTCCCCCGCACGAGGGAAGGGCAAGCGGCCGCCGCCGACTACCGTGAGCGATTCGCCGCGTACGCCATCCGTCCACGGGATATCATGCTCCGACTCCCAAACCGGAGGATCTATATCTTACCTCACGTCCAAGAGTTTCTGGCAGGCCTCCACGCCGAGTGGGAAGAACTCCTGACTAGGTGAACCCTCGGGGTCCGAAATGCATTGAAGGCAGGTGACGTGGTGCCTCCTTGTCCAACGGCGGTGGCAGACACGCCAGGAGGGGCGGGCCAGGCGCTGGAGAGCGAGCCGTTAATAAGGGGGCAGAGCGATCAGGGCGGCTCGCACTGCTGGGAATGCCATAGAGAACCGTCAGGCCGAGGGGAACAGGGATGCTACGTCAGCAGAACAAGTGGGGATCCCCCGGGCAACATCCAGCACAGCCCTGACCAGGTGTACCCTCGGGGTACTAAACGTGCGGGAAGCAGGGAATGCGCTACCTTCTCTTCCGACGGCGGGGTGGACCCCCAGGGCCCAAAACGCGTTGGAGGCAGGGAACTATTGTCCTCCTTTTCCGACGACGGCGGTATCCACAACGGAGAGAACGGTCCCGGTGGCGGAGAGCGGTCCGAAAACTAGAGGGCAGGTAGAGCAGGGGGGCGCCGCGGGGAGTGCAGTGGAAAGCCGTCACACCGAGGAGGATAGGGATGCTGCGCTAGCGGGACAAGTGGAGATCCCCCAGGCACGGCCCAGTACCGCCTCTGCAACATTGGCGACGGCAACGTCCCCTCGGTCAGCTGGAAGCGCATCGTCCTCGCGCGAGGGCGGCCAAGGTGGAATGAGGGAAATAGTTGGAGGTTCCTGTCCAAGTGCGGTGCTGCCTCTGCCCCCGGCGGCGGGGACGACACCACCGGGAGGAGAAGCTCTGGCGTCGGAGGCAGACTCGCGGGTAAGGGGGCAGGTGGATCAGGGAAATGCTGCTGCAGTAGCCATGGCAAACCTCCAATTAGCAAGAGACGGGGATGTCACGCCGTGGGGACGCTCGAGGGTCCCCCCGACACCACCCAGGGCCACCCCAGCAACACCTGGGGATACTTCCTCTCAACCTGGTAGCGCAGTCGGGGGGGGGGGGGGGGCACAAGAGGCGGACGAGGCCGACCGCGTGGGTCTGGGAGGGGGTCACGAGCGACCAACACTGGGAGAGGGTCGTCACGAACCGGGGAATAATCCCTCGACCCGGGGGCAGTAAGCCACCCCCGGCTCCTGAACCGAGAGGGGGCAGCGAGCCGCCCTCGGCTCCTGGGTCGAGAGGGGGCAGCGAGCTTCCCTCGGCTCCTGGATCGAGAGGGGGCGGTGGCGAAGAGAGAGAGTTCCCCAGGGAAGGAGGAGGTAGCGGGGGAGGAGGATCAGCATTTGTGAGCGTAGGGTGACTCCGTGCATTTATTGGCGCCAGCCAAGACGGCATGATGTGCGGGGGATGCCGAGCGGCAGTTGCTCGGGGGCACCGAGTGATAAGGCTGCCGTGTGGAAACCAGCATGTTATGCACGCGCGGTGTGTGGTGGACGCTATCCGAAGGAACGCACAACTCACTTGCGCTACACGTGGGTGCACAACCCGCCATGGGAGACGGGAATCACTGGACGCAGCAGTTCAGGCTGATCCTGAACTCCGCGTTATGGTCGCAGGACTTGAAGGAAGGCCGGGCAACAACTGCGGCGAACGGAGGGAAGAGTTATGCTACCCTTGGGACCAACATTCGTTAGGAATAGCAAGGCCACTCGATGACGTTTCTCTTGAACATTTCCAACAACGTTTCGTCACCGTTGTTAAGGTGCCGCCGGGGCTAGCTAATGCCCACGCCAAGCTTCTCACCCACGTGCTTGGTCTCCTAAACCACGCCCTCGGAGCGCATCGGCCAAACAGACACTCCGAGACGCCGAGTTTGCTCCTGAGGGCCATCAAGCTGTGGTACATCGTGCAGCACTGCTACACGCGCAGGAAAGCCGCGTGAAGCGACGCGAGAGATTCGCGTCTGTCGAATGTGGTGATATCCCCGTTACTCGCCCTTGGTTGATGGAGTACACCAGCCGAGCATCGACACGGCTCAGGGGGCCAACCTATGAAGCCACAGACGCGGCCAAGTACGAGAGAGCATCGTCAGCCTGTCGCCACTCGGGCGGGGTGTCAGTGGCAGCACGCGGTCTTTTCGCGGGACCGCGCGCGCCCGGCGACGAGGTGCCATGGGAACGGGTGAAAGCAAAATTCCCGGGGGGAGACCGTGCTTCCGTCTCCGAGTCGGCAGCGGCAGCGGTGGCACCAAGCGCCACGGAACCGGAGGAAGGGAGTATTCCCAACTGGCGTCCAGAGGAAGAGTTCGATCCGCAGGTGGCCCTCGACGTCATCAACTCCCGAAATGCGCTATCAGGCGCGGGGAGTGACGGTCTACGCTTCTCACACCTGCAGTCGATCATCAGGACCGGCTTCGGTCGCGAGAATATTGGAGCTAGCATCGAGGCCTTTTGGAGGCGGATATTCGACGACCCCGGTGCATTTCCGCCGGAATTCTGGCAGCTCTTCTTGAATTTCAACCTCGCTGCCTTGGGGGGAAAATGCCGCCCCGTATGTGCAGGTATGACGTGGAGACGTCTTCTCGCAGCCGGGACTATGCGGCAGTGGCGGCCACGGCTGGAAGAGATTGATCGTGAGGCAATGCAGTTTGGGGTAGGGGTTCGAGGGGGGGTGGAGCAGGTAGCTCTACGCGCCCGGGTGCACCATGAGGCAAATAACTGGCTCCTCCTGACCGACTGTTCCAACGCCTTCAATACGGTGAAGCGGACGGCAGTACTTGCCGAGGCGGCCACTTGCGTGCCCACGCTCACGCCGTTCATCGCAAAATGCTACGGGGAGAGGCCCGCCCCCATGTTCTTGCAAATGGATTCGGGGGAACGGCGAAACATCGAATGTTCCAGCGGAGTGCAGCAAGGGGACGCCATGGGCCCGGCGCTGTTCTGCATGCCACTGCTGCCAATACTGAAGCGGGTCCGTGAGGAATTCGAACCCAGGGGTGTTGCAGCCTTTGCCTACCTCGACGACGTCAGCATCGGTATGTCAGAAATCACACCGAACACTGTGAGAGTAGTGCCCTTTCTCCAGCAAGAGTTGTGCAAAATAGGCGTCGCCATTAACCCCAGCAAGACGGTCGCTTTGCCTCCAAAAGGGCATGTGCCTACGTCGGAAAAAAACTGCACTTTTGGGGGGCATCGGTGTTCGCATTGCGGAAGGGGGTGGGGTAAAGGTGGTTGGCGTGCCCATAGGTAACGATGCATTCGCGGTGAACAGCGCCGTTGAAATAGTCCGAGATGGGGGGGCAGAGCAACTTGCGCGCATCCTGCCGCGTATGCTGGACAAACAGTCGGCGAACCTCATCGCCACCAGCTCAATGGTGCAGCGGACCTCCTACATTGAGCGGGTAATGGACCCGAAGCTGTCACTACCCGCGTGTCAGCGAGCAGACACTAGCGCGATGTGGATAGTCGAGCGCCTTCTCGAGATTCCAGGGACAACAGATGAATCGTCGTTCTTTGCGGACGGATGCCCGGCGGACCGGTTGACACTAAAGCCCCAGCAGAGAGCGCAGGCGAGCCTCTACACGGGGGCCGGGGGGTTTGAGCTGTCGTCGGCTGAATCAAGGAGAATGTCAGCGTCCATCGGGAGCTTAGTGGCGACGGTGCCAGAGGTCCTTGCTGACCTCTCCGGTCCATTGGGAGAAAAAATTCGAAGGGAGCTGCCCAATTCGGACCTCGTTCGCCGCATAAGGAGTAGCGTCAGGGACCTTCGCGACATCCATGGGGTATCGGGGGACGCAATGGCGAACGTGGTCCCCGAAAGCTGGCGGAACAGAGCGTTCTGCACGAACGAGGAAGGAGTACCAGGGCAGTCTGATGTGGAAGTACTGCCGGCACATGATGCCCAAACGATCAGCTCCCACAAGGCGTAGCACAAACTGGGGCAGCAGGTGAACCGGGTACGGTACCAACGGTACGTTGCTTCCCTGAACCACCTCCCTGAGGCAGCAGGCCCGTCGGATCCGAACGACGTGTTCGGGGGAATCGAAACCAGAGATCTTGCCAAGGCTCAGCAACGGAGCCTATCGGGACCAGGCGCTGTCGCCTGTTTGAGGGCAAGGCCTGTGGACCCGGCACGAACCATACCGGTTTCGGAGTTCTTGTCTATGGAATGGCGCTTCCTGGGAATGGAGGAGCCCCTAGCGGCGAGGTGCCCCTGCTGCGAAGCGACGGATGTCAACACGCGCCACGCGCGCACATGCCACCGAGCAGGCGCGCAGGTAAATCAGCACCAGCCGCTAGTCCACGCGCTGTCCCGCACCTTCAAGCGGTTGTCCATCCGCCATCAAGTGGAAAGCGGAGCGCCCTTCAACGCCGACAGGAACCTCCGCATGGATATTGTGATAGAGAGGGGAGGCCTCCGAGACGCTATGACGTACGGCGTCAGAGTACCGCAACAAGGCGATACTCCTCGACATCACGCATGCAGACCCCCAAGCGAGGGTCCACATGCGGGCTGGCGGCGCTGATCGAGACGGATCAGCTGCCTCCACTTCTGAGGCGCGAAAGCGCAACCACTACGCTCGTGCAGGACAGGTGTCCTTCGACGAGCGCAGCCATAAACTTGTCACCCTCGCGGTGGAAAGCTTTGGACGCCTCGGGAAGGAAGGTAGCGAGTTCATCGACCAGCTGGCGGCGAGCATCGTCGGAGGAACGGGCGGGGGGTCCATATCAAGGAAAGGGGTCTGTAAGGAGCACCTTTTCCAGGTCATATCGGTGACTACCCAGGTCGCGATCTCGCGCCGGGTACACCGATATAAGCTCGCTCTGCGAGACAGGCAGGCCACCAGGGGGAGAAGGGAGGAGGAGGGAGGATTACTTCCCATGGCGTGGGTGTGGAATGTAGATGCGGAGTAGGAAGCACGGCGAATAGATATATAGCAGGTACAATATTTGGGTAAAGGGTGGTAGTGTGTATTCTATTGAGTACACAAGGGGAGGAGAATTGGTTGGATAAGCTCACCATAGCTCGAGCTACCTCTTTAAGGAGCTAGCTCACAGGTGAGCTACGTTAGCTACATGAGCTGCACATGTTTTCCTTGGAGTGAGCTGTTGTAGGCGATAGCTCATCTGCGCATGTTTTCAAAGCTTGAGCTATAGAAAACAGCTACACACATTTGCCCAGGGTGAGCTATAGGAGCTACCTGAGCTAGCTCATCTGCCCCCGATATGAGATATATAGGAGCTACTTGAGCTACACATGTTTTCCCTGGCTTGAGCTATAGGCGATAGCTCATCTGCACATGTTTCCTGGCTTGAGCCATAGGCAGTAGCTCATCTGCACATGTTTCGAAGGCTTGAGCTGTAGACGATAGCTCATCTGCACATAGTTTGAAGGCTTGAGCTGTAGACGGCCGTAGCTCATCTGCACATGTTTTCCTGGCTTGAGCTATACCAGGTAGGCGATAGCTCATCTGCACACGTTTTCAAAGCTTGAGCTATAAGGGATAGCTCATCTGCACATGCATGTTTGCCGAAGGTGACTATAGGAGCCACATGAGCTCATTTGGCCCAAAATGAGCCATAGGAGCTACATGAGCTACACATGTTTCCCCCGGCTTGAGCTATAGGCGGTAGGTCATCTACACATGTTTTGAAGGCTTGAGCTATACACGACAGATGAGCTACGCGTAGCTCATGAGCTGTCCGAGGTAAAACTAAATAAAAATGTGCCTGGTTTGATTTTCGGCGGCGGGATTATAGGCCAATAGATTTGGCCGAAAAGAGGTGGGGGGATAAAGCCTATTTTCACCAATGACATCGGATTAGGGTTGTGTATCAACAAAAATATCACGCGTGATATGTTGATATAAGTTGAGTTGATATAATATCAAGTATCGCATCAACACAACGCTGATAAGTTGATATATATCAACTTATCATGATATATCAAATCAAGTGAAATTTCGTGATAAGTTGATATTTTCAGACACAAAAAGAGGCGTTTGCGTCATGTAACGCCATTTTGGGCGGCCCAACCAAGTAGCGGATAGGTGGTAGATATACGCGCGCACGCCGAGGGTCATCACACGCCACACGTCTCTGCTGCGTCCGAGCGTGTATTCTCAGTAGGCGAACGCGTGGTCACGAAGCACCGGAACCGCCTGTGGGTGGGGAGCGGGTAGCAGACATCGTGTTCCTGCACGAAAGCATGAAACATGATATCTGATAGATAATGGTGTAGGGCGCCAAGTGCCAAGTTTGTACTGTACAAAGTACCGCTTGCAGGGACCCGGAGGGGATGAATTATCGGATGCAAATGGAAGGATAAGTTACAGGGTTGTATGTACACCGTTGCAGACACCATGGGTTTCACGTGTCTACCTATAGTGGGCTGGGTCTGTGTGATACTACTCGTGCCGTGCAGAGTTTGTTAGTCGGCCGCATCCATATGGCGTGCGTCGACAAAACGACCAAATAAACTACCTAGAAGAGGCGTATGGTACAGCCACCCACGGGTGCGAGTGTGCATTTATTTGCGTAGATATGTTGCTGTCTCTGATACCTGATACAGGCTGCAGCTAATTAAGTTATTTCAAAGTGATTGTTACCAATTGAACACGTACTCACTGCTACGGACGTGCGCATGCCTGCGCGTGTGCGGTGATTTGACTCGTCCTGAAATTTCGAAATTTCAACTCATCGGGGCGCTGTTGCGCTGTTTGAAACCTTCCAAAAATATCAACATATCATGATAACCTGATATATCGATGTATCATGATATGTTGATATATATCAACATATCATGATAATATCACGCCGATTCCGCCCAAAATATCACGTATCATATCAACCCCGTTTTTTTGTTGATACACAACCCTACATCGGATATATTGGAGGTTGGAGGACTCCAGCGGCAATCGAGGCCGCCACGGAGGAGGGAGCCAAAGGCACAACACACCACGGCCATGACTAAGGTTGGTGTTCCTGGTAGTTTCAGGTGTTGCCCTCATGTGGGGCACGAACACTCGCAAGTTCGGCAGATGGTCATAATCAAAGATCAAGCTCCAGGACCTATACACAACTGCACTACTGCTGTACATACAACACCACGTCGGTAGCTGCTGCTGCAGTATCCGAAAGCACCATGCTAAACAGGGTGTGATGCACAGTCATCACACACGCAAGCTAGCGTCGCGACGGTCCCCTCCGTGGGAGATCGTCTTCGATTACCACTATTGTAGTACAGCAGTAGGCTGCGTCGTGACCCCCGCGGAATACTTTGTGTGTGGGTGGGGATGGCTGCCTTTCCCACCAGCGAAAACGAGATGGGCTGCTGTGCACTCGCAGCGCAGAGTACTCGTCGTACACGAGGCAGGCTGTGTGAGGTGGTCTAGAATATGGAAGCAACAGCCTCCGGCATGGGCAATCTATCGTAGGCGCCGAGGGTGGTTAGCATACGGTGATAGGTAGTGCCCGAGGCGCAAAGAACTTTGACGAAATCGCTTGGTGTCGATGGTGACATGACTCGGCCTACAGCAGCAGGACTCCAAGCAGAAGGCACACGGAATAATTTGAATTTTGGTAAGTAGCAGGCACACTGGATGATTTGAATTTTGGGACGATGGCTGACAATCACTCGATACCACAGGTACCTCCGACTCATTGAAAAAGAAAGCCAGTCGGTGAGTAGAGGGTCCCTATCCCTCGGGCAGGTTGCAACGCTGGACACCCTACCTCGTGCTATGATACGGTACGTGCAGAGCCGTTGCGGTGGTTGTTGTGGTGATTTTTTGTTTTACGATGACGGGCTGCAGCAGCAACAGCAGCTGCTGCTATTAATTGTAACAGAAGTAATTACGCGTACGAAATGCTTTGATCGATATCGACGTTATTATTGGTACAGGAGCAAACGTTACGTGTACCACTCTGTGGCTCGTTCATAATCTTATCAGCAACATAGTGCCAAGTGCCACAGGTGCCAAAGCAAGTGGGTGTAGTCGTACCCCTCGCCTCTTTTTGTTGTTCCGCAAATGTACTTCGTTTAAAGATAATACATGCCCTGGCGCGATAACGATACGTACGTATACTAAGGGTATGTTTTTAGCGGCTCAACCAACTTGATGTCTTTCCAATTTCCCATAGTGTACCTGGTATAATATATGCACATATAATATACCTGGTATCATATTTCATATATATTATATACCAGGTACATACGAGTATATGATACATGCCTTTATTACGCCAGGGAGCAAAGATGTCGGGAGACATGTCAAGCAAGGCAAAATATGCACTGTCAAGGGTGTAGGGCCGAAGTGTGTAACACTAAAACCTAGTAGTTTGGTGTCAGTCACGGCATGTCAAGGCAAAGCTGCTTTCTGTCAAGGGTTGAAAGTCCTGTCTCCCGACATCTTTGTGGAGAGCGCGTACTCACGTATTGTACGTATGGTGGCGTCCTTGCCGGTGGTGGTGTTGACAAAAAAAAAAAGGCAGACCACAGACCACAGACCACCCATCTTAAAGATAATCAGAATCAGTGTCTCCTCCCTGTGTACGTATACATACTGCTACTGCTCGACCGCTGCTGCTGTACTTTGTAGAGCATGTGGCCACCCCCTCTACTTCTACAACTGCTGTTGGCGTGGAGCGTCGTGTTCGGGGGCAGGAGACAAGATGGAGTCGCGGCCGCCGCGCCTGTCACCGAAATAGTTGCCGTCGAAGGCGAAAGTGAAATGTTCTCGCCGCAATGGCTGGAGAACTACCGCGGGGGGATGCTGGGGTGTGATGCCGGGAGAGGGAGCTACGTGTGGAGACATAACGGTTTCGGGAGCAACATAAACAGTGAGTGAGCCGAAGAGACGTACGTCGTATTGGATTGCGGTGTACCTGTGGTTGGTATCGATCTCACAGCTTTTTAGATTTGTTCTTTAGTTTTTCCGACTATTTTATGGGGAAAAATTGAGTCGTGATTTCTGGCGATTATTTTTCTACAGCAGCAGTGTAGTTTTGTGAGGGTGCAGAAATATTGTGCATTTAGAAATAGTACGCGTATACAAAAGGCCGTTCCTTACGTATGAATTTCTTTTTTCAGGTTCTTAAATGGACCTCTTTTGACCAAAAGGCAAAAAAAACAGCATACATATTATGCAACTTGACCCTTTAAGAACTGAAAAACTTCTCCAACACTAATTCCAAGTAGTTTGTCCCCAAATACGTGGGACCAGTTCTTAAGGGGTTAAAACGAAGCAGCTTGATCACAAGAAAATATGGACATCAGGTGTATACGGCCACCTCAATCATTCTGGGCTTCAAATTGGTCAAGGTTACCGTTTCATTTGCGATGGTTTTTTGTTTTGTGTTTCCTCTGTCTCACAGAAGTCTGTCCACATCATTTGGTGTATCATTAGGAATCAGGACAGACACCATGGTGTGCTGATGATTCATGTAGTTGGGTAGAAAGAACGGGTTACTCGTAATGTGAAGACAACGCACACATCTCCTCGAGGTAATATTAATATTCCACTTAACCCATATGGTACTGCAGTACCGATGTGGGGACAAAACACTTGAAATTTAAATGAAATATTAGTTTATGTACAGTGCAGCACTAAAAGGGTTAAGAGCTACCAGTATTGGACTGCATTGTGGAGCCCCTTCGGTCATGATGAAACAAGAGTACTTGAGTGTTGAAAATATATATATTTTTCGTTTTTTTTACAGCAGCAATAATACTCTTTCTGGTATAATAACACCGTATCAGTACTCCTTACGGAAAACGGCATAGCTCCAGTTCTAATGCTCGGAATTTCGACCAAAGAGTAGCTGCAGAGAGCCTAGCTCATGGTGAACATTTTTGTCTCAGGAGGCATATCGATCAGATGCCTTGTTCATCACGAAAAGAGCCTCTTACTCGAAAACGACTCGCCATACCCCTGGTACCCAAGACGAATTTGAAAAATTGCTGTTTCTCCGGCTGCTGATACTGTTTTAACTCGGATTTTCCACGAGGACGCCGATCGCTATTAATAGTAGGTGAAGGTACCGGGGCCTCTAGTTCGACCACCCGTAGCGTCCTACGTGGCCACAGCAGAGTGTAGATACCAAACAGAAGCTCCGGAACGATCAAAATCATGCTTCGGAGCACTTTCGTTTCGTGATGCAAACATAGCAATGCTTGCCCTCCCTCGCAGATACAAGGGTCCCAATACCTCCTACGAGAGACTATAACGAACAAGTTATACGTTTGTCGGTCGAAGGTCTGAGCATTAGAACTGGAGCTATGCCGTTTTCCGTAAGGAGTACTGATATGGTGTTATTTATACCAGAAATAGTATTGCTGCTGTTAAAAAAAACGAAAAATATACAGTGTATATTTTCAACTCTCAAGTATTCTTGTCTCATCATGACCGAAGGGGCCCCTTAAGAATGTGAGAACATGAGAACAACAACAGCTACGAGTTGATACATTAATACCAACGACTACTGTATATAGCCCTATAGCCCTCCCGGGGGGCCCTCCGGGGGCCCCTGCGGGGGGCTTGCGCGCCTGCGGCGCGCAATACGCGCCACAGGCGTGTTGCGCTGCGGCAACAGACGCCGAGCCACTAATTAATGCCCTGGTGTAGACCACCTCCAGCAGGGCTTGGACACTGAAAACACAAGGAGACGATCGGCTTGATTGAGTTGCATTGCCCAATTCATCACCCATCAAGAGATGAAACAACGAGAACGGCTATATGGTACTAAAAACAAGGGAAATCGAGAAACGCAGTATTACTGCGATTTTGCGATGCCCTGCTCAATTTTGTCAATTTCGAACTGAACTTTAACTTCTCGTATTCGAACGGTATGTGCATGTACTCCGAACCAAAGATGTCAGGAGACATGTCAAGCAAGGCAAAACATGCGCTGTCAAGGGTGTAGGGACGAAGTGTTCCACACTAAAACCTAGTAGTTTGGTGTCAAGTCACGGCATGTCAAGGCAAATCTGCTGTCTGTCAAGCGTTGAAAGTCCTGTCTCCCGACATCTATGCTCCGAACCACCCCTTTTCAGTTTGAGTTGTTTCACGCTACAGCAGTAGTTGAGGCCGTTTTGTATTTTTACGGGGGGGGTTATCGGTCATACAGAAGTACGTACTCGTATGATATCTCCTGGGGAAAAAAAAAAAAAAACGAAGGGAGGGCATCTCAAAAGTTGCTTGAGACCTAAATAACACCGTGTCAGGAAATCACATCAAAATACGTATAATTGAGCGGGGCATAGCCAATCGACCGCTCTGGCAGCGCCTTGGCTGGCCCAGCTCTCAATCTGAGCAAGCCCTGGGGCGTGTCCAAACATAATAGAAAATCGAGATCGAAAATCTAAATGATGTCGTCTTCGAGAGTATTGTAGACGAGGTATACAAACAGAATCGAAACGTGAAAAACAAAATCTAGACGAAACACAACGGAGAGCACAACCTACGGGCCGTTCATAACTGCCGTACCACTACGAGAGCTACCGCCCCCGCCCTCGCCCCTGCCCCCCTGCCCCCCCCCCCATTTAGTGCTCCGTCTCGAAAGGGATGCGTGGTCAATGGTCAAATGCTAAGGCAAGCTAACAAATTGAGTACCCCCCCCCCCCTTATAAAGGTATGATTAGTCGTATATTTATTTTGGGTTGGCGTCGGTTGGCACGACGCTGTAAAACACGCCTCTCACTGCGTGAGCTACGTAGACAACCAGGGTACCGTTTTTTTTTTTTGTTGGCGGTCATCCATACTGGCGGTCTTGTTAGATCATTTGTGCGGGGTTGATAACCTCATCTCCGCACAAGGGGGAATGATCGTATCACGTAGTGTGTACCTGTATAGGTAAGGCATCCACGAGGCTGATACGTAGTGATACCCATTGCTGTCTCAGGAAGTGGCCACACCAGAAATTAAATCAATTCATTGGAGGCTGTCGTCCATATGCAAGTCCGCCTCACAGGCGGTTCTTAGCAGGATGCAGCTCACCCTCCATGCGACTCGCCCAATACCTCACGGCGCTTCGCGCTTGGTGCAAGCAATGTCTGCCTGGTTGGTGAAAACCCAACGTGCTCCGTCCCGGGCATTGTAGGTGGATGCGAGGGTATATGGTCATACGACTACGGCCGTGCACGACATGAGTACCCCCCCCCCCCCCCCTGGTTGGTGAAAACCCGACGTGCTCCGTCCCGGCATTGTACAATAGGGATGCGAGGGTCTATGGCCATACGACTACGGCGATGCATCAAAATGAAGTACACCCCTCCTCCCCGGACCGACTTTTCGAGCTCGATATCTCCGCAGTTAGCATGATGAAGATGAAGAATGCCAGCGCCGAAAAGGGTGGTGTTGGACAGATTATTAGCCATCTCTCTTAACCCTTTTAGAACTGCAGTCCCGTTTTGGGGACGGATTACTTAGAATTAGAGTGGTTTGTCCCCAAAATGGCACTGCAGTCCTAAAAGGGTTAAGAACTGGTCCCACGGATTTGGGGGAAAACTACTTGAAATTAGTGTGGGGCATTTTTTACAGTTCTGAATGGGTTTGGGTAAGGGGGTTGACCTTGACCATGTACAGTATTAATAGTATTACAGGGGACCAAAACAAAAAATAAATAAAAAAAAATGGTTAATAAAAGTAGAAAAACATATGATACCAGGTACAGTTTTTTTTGGGGTTCGCCGTAGGTCCTATTTACTACCACTTTGGCCCGAATTATAAGCACTATTTGTATTAATGTTAATATACAAAGGGTCCTTGTATTCCGGGCCAGTCTGTGGCGCTCGCCACTGAGCACGCTGTATTAATAGTTGACCACGATATTAATAACTGAGTTTCCCTACAGCTCATACTGTAGTAGCGTCCCCAAGCAAATATGAGCCTATATGCACTATGGAGGGTTTCGCAACTAAAAGGTCTTTTCTTGTGCCGGGCTCGATTTAAACCAAATTGGAAAGAAAGAAAGAAGAGCAACAGCAACAACAACAACAACAACAACAACAGCAACAACAACAACAACAACAACAACAACAACAACAACAACAACAACAACAACAACAACAACAACAACAACAACAACAACAACAAAAACGACAACGACAACAATGACAGCTTCGGATTCCGCCAGAAACGGCGATTTCGCAGCGACTAAAAAGTTGATCAATCATTATAAAAGAGAAGTTGACCCTTCATTGTCAAAATGCTCGTGAAGAACATTTTTGAACATTAAAAAGAGGCGGCTTTCTGGGGGGCCAACATGGAAATTGTCATGGCTGCAATCGACGCAGCTTGGCCGGGTTTTTGTGGAGGTAGAGCTGTTCAAAAACGTCTCCGAACAAAACTCGGCAGGGTAGGAGCAGGTAGTAAGCGCAGCGCTACATTCTTGGCGCGTTCGGGTGGTCGGGTTATACTATTTCGGGGCTGTGAGTCAAACAACATTTTGTTTATCCGGAAAATTCTATTATTATGTTTCAGTATTACTATTGTTATGATGCCTGGACTCTCACGGATGCTGGAGTCGAAGTGGAGAGGACGTGCCCTGGGGACGGGTCAACGGACGACCGTCTATGACGGGTGAAACCGCTCGCGACCCAGGATCGTATATTGCCAGACCGGTGACGTGTCCTCTCGCGCATGCGTGTACGAGATCTACGATAGGTATCTACGACCTGTCTTCCACGTTGTTCATAATATAATAGTCAGGCCATGGCCTCGTTCATCTGGTATAATTCATCGTGTAGCACATTTAATTTTTCCTCCAAAATCAGTTTTTGACTTACTATTAGTATAGAGAAGCTCAAGCGGCCACCCTCAGAAGGCAGAACATGGTCCACCTGCATGCAGGCTACCGTACGTAGCTTTTGTCATTGGAGGTATAAATAGTGCGGTGACGAATCCGCTTTCCTTCTTTTGGGTTTTCCGCCACTGGGAAGGTCATTTTCGCAGGAAAAAAACAGATGCTTGGCGCGGTATTTTTGCCAAATATTGCGCCAATCGAAGGGAAATTGGAAACTCGACCGCCCAGTTGTGCTGGACGAGGTTCTCGGTTATAGAATCTGACTCCCGATTCATTCGTGATCCCCACCGTCTGATACCCCCGGCTTATAACCTATTTTTAGTTACCGTATCTAGGAACATGTTTGTTTTCCGGGGATGTTAAGCCGGCATCCTCTCCTTCCAGCACTTGCCTGTTTTTCCCTTCAGGAATCGCTTAAATCCACTGAAACCCGACCTTGCGCGTCGAGGACCGGGTTTTGTTTTTCCAGAGTGGGGGTATTGGGCATACTGCAGATCTCTCTCGAAGAGCAGGTGTTCACTCGTAACATTTCGTGGTTTCGACCCTCAACCTCGCAACAAAATGTTTCGCAGGGGCCCCGCAGCAGTTGCGGAACCCGCCCCGTGTTTTTCCGGGGTTCTCTCTTTTTCTTGGGGCATACCTGGTATACAGCAGTAACTATAGTGCTATTTTTTGTACTGCCACTGCCGTCTGCCGTACAGCGTATACGTAGCACATAAAAATTGCGATGCTGCACACGTGAGGAGGGTTTATGTATATTAAAAAAAAAAAAAAAAAAAAAAAACACACACAGCTGTGAGATCGAGGATTATATCGAAACTCTTCTTTGCAAGCTGGATGGAATACTTCGATCGCGCGAACATATGTCAACCCGTACTATTAATATTACGTATTAGTATTCCATTTGTTATCTGACAATGATTGTGCAGTTCTTATTTCAATTATACAATTCACATAAATACACACCTATCAATCAATCATCACTCTGAATACTTGACATATAGTACCTGTACGTACCCTATTCCATTTGTTACCTGACAATCGGTCGCCCCGGTGGTCTAACAGGTAGCCACGAAACCTGTTAGCGTTGGGGGTCGGAGTTTCGAGTCTCGTCGTATGGAGATGTTTATTTCAAATGACAAATCCAGGTGTACCTGACCATTTCATGCCAAAAAGCAGGTACGATGTGAGGCTGGCCAATGACAGGTGTCCTAGCGTGCGATTTGTACTTGGTTTTAGTGGAGTACCTGTTTTTGGCACCAAAGTGACCAGGTGTACCTGATTTTGGCTAAAACCCTATTAATAATAATATAAACGATGAGTTTGGACGAAACCCTCGATCTCACAGCTGTTGTTTTTAACTTTTATGAATACAAGTAGTAATGTTTCAATAGACCGCCCACACGCGGGGACACCTACAACAATATCCCCGGGAGAGGAGGATAACATAGTATACCCGGTAAATAAAACGCCTCCATGTTTTTGAGCCCCAAAACAGAGAATTCTTAGGTGGAGTCCCCACCAGAAACGCCTTAAGAAAGGAAACCCCGCCAGCACGTTATCCATCTACACAGTATATGTGTTACAACTAAATCTGCCTACTCGCACGTACGACCGAACACAGCAGTGTCACATTTGTTGATGATAGATTAGGGATGCTCGTTATCTGCTAACTTGTGTTCCTGCATAATATGCATACGAGCTAACACATTAGCATACTGTTAATGTTTTATCGATCATCTACGTTATTGACGTAACGTGCGTTACGATGTGATTCGCGTTTCGGCCAACAACATAACTTTATTATGTTACTCGCAATGAGCTACGTACATACTCTAACAAAGCAACACTATACTGTTGCCAGTAAGGAATCTAGCTAAAGCATGATGACAGCATAATCATTGTGTTACGCAATCGCCCGCCAATATCGTAACGTACTATCAACCTCGTAGCACTATATATGTTGCCGCAACATCTAGAAATCAGGTAACGTGGTAACGTAATGTTCAACAAACAAGTCCTTGACGGTAACATTGCTGTGGAACGTTCAGTGATGCGTTATCCGAGGCAGCTTTTTTGCTCATTTCTCCTTGTATTCCCGATTTAATGCCACATCTGCCTTAACTTGGGGGATAAGGCCGAAGCTGGCCTTAAAACGGAAGATATCGCTCGAGATAAAGCTGAAACCAGCCTTATTGCTGATTTAAGACCACACATGCCTGATTTATGGCCACATATGCCTTAACTCGGGAATGTATGGCCGAAACTGGCCTTAAGACGGAAAAAAATCGCTCGGAATAAGGCTGAAATCAGCCTTATTGCTGATTTAAGGCCACATATGCCTGCTGTAAGGCCACATATGCCTGATTTAAGGCCACATATGCCTTAACTCGGAAATATATGGCCGATACTGGCCTTAAAACGGAAGAAATCGCTCGAGATAAGGCTGAAATCAACCTTATTGCTGATTTAAGGCCACATCTGCCTGATTTAAGGCTACATATGCCTTAACTCGGGAATATATGGCCGAAACTGGCCTTAACACGAACGAGATCGCTCGAGATAAGGCTGAAACCAGCCCTAAAAGCGGGAGAAATCGCTTTGGACGCCATTTTGAGTCAAAATCGGGACAAGCCGATTTTGGCCTCTGCCTTGGCTCTGCTCCTGCCTTGTCAATGACCGGCTTGTCCCTGATTTTGCCTTGTCAATGGATAAAAATCGGGAGCTGGTTTTTGGTGAAGACACAATAATATTGTGTAATCGTTACGGTTTTTCGTCACCCCCCCCACCCCCCCGCCCACCTCTCAAGCAAATATGTCAGGAGACATACCACGCAAAGCAAGAGGCGTGGGTGCTGTCGAGGGTGCAGGGCCAAGCGTCCCCCACTAGAACCACACTACTGCTGTAGAACCTACCGGCAATTGCCCACTGCACTACGTACTCGTAAAAAATTAACCATCTTCCCACCTGCATGATAAGCCTTCTGAAAATATTATCCCCGTGTAACACTCTCCGTCTATCTGTCAAATCCTTCGACATTTTGTCCCGTATAAGGGTCGTTATCATCGAAGCGCTTTTTGTCCCAAATGGCACATTTTCTCCCTGTTTTCCATTTTTGTTTCGTCGCGCAATTTTTTTTTTCATTTCCAAATTTTCCGTGCTTTGTTTTTCCTCCAAATATTGGAATGCTATGTAACCAAATTTTCCGTGTTTTTTTTTTGTTACAAATATTGGAATGCTATTAATATGTAAAAGAGTAATCGTTCCTGACACTTTGCCCTCTGTGAAAGTTTCCAAATTCTGGAAACATTTTCTGTTTTTTTTTCCTGATTTTCTTATGGAGGAAACAAAAAAGGGGGAAATCTGGGGGGGGGGGGGGGAACTCTCCGACAAGAAAAGGCCTACGCAACACGCCATCCACCATCCCCTCTCTCGTCTCTCTCTCTCCGTCGAATCCTTCGACGACTTTTTATTTAGAAAAAAAAACAACAACAGCAGCTGTGAGAACCCATCTTTGCTACCGGCAGCTGAGTGTGATACTTGTATCATCGTACTTACGGGTGTTCTATATATATGCTGTTTCCATTTTTTTTTCTCGCTTTTAACCGACAGATATGCTGAACGATTGGGTGTACGCTCTCGCGGTGAAAGGGTGGAGCGACCTCGCCCTCGTCTGCGACGACTCCCAGCTCGAGTCCATCGACTGCTCCCGGGAGAGCGAGGGGCTCGTGCCGAACGGGTGGAGCTGCCTTTTCAGCACCATGCCCCACATGTGCAGGTTCAGAACAGCCAAGGTCAGTTAGGTTAGGCCCAAAGCTTTTACGCTTGGCAGGGAAACGTTTTTTTTTAAGGGGGGTTGTGCATGCGAGCGGCACTTCTTTTTTTTTCGCGAGAGCTCTCACTGCATTTCTAGTAGTGTGGGGGAAATGTGCTGTTCGGTTGCATTTGAGCACACTGACACCTTCGAGAGAGAGAGAGAGAGAGAGAGAGAGCTCACTGCTGCTGTGTCAATGTCAACGGGGGGTTTGAGAGGTTTTCCACGCGTAAGGAGGCCGAATTGTGGTTTTATGTCGTACCGGACACCTATGAGACGCAGGAAAGCTCTCAATAGCCCAGGCTGGATGCACTATTTGTTTAGAAGGGGCACGTTCCACACTACAGGTAGCGTTAGTGTATGGTGACTCCCGAATGTTCTATTACCGGGTAACGAAGTAATCATAACCGAGTATGGCGTGTACACATTACGGGAGATACTTGATTTTCCGGCCCATCGTGGGTTATGATTACTATGTATTACTATGCCCCCCCCCGTAACATTTGCCGTAATACTATATAGCCGTAATAATAGCAGTAACGAGGTGTTCGGCGATGCGGGAGTAGTTACAGGGTATGATGATGGGGACGTCGAACTTGAGGGCTACGAGATTGATAGAGGACAACACCAACGCTAGAAGCCACGCCAGCATCACAGACTCCGTCGAGGCCATCACGGCGTACCTCTTGCCGCTCCAATGCAATAATAGCATTTTTCGGCATAAACGCTAAGTACGCCGACCCGGAAAGCCCGTCCGGGCACGTTGGTCGAGGTTTGAGCTCGAGCCGAGCACTGCTGTAACTATTAATAGCTCGCGTGGCAGGCGCTCAAAAGTTTTTTTTCGGCGGGAGTGGATAAGACGATTTCCCGAGTTTCTCGAACCTGGTACCACCTGTGCCTACATATAAAGGCTGTTTATATATGATATTAGTGTACAAACGTTTCTTATATTTAGGGACAGGGTGGTAGGATTTCGTATGGCAATTTTGCCGCTGTGCACGGCTTTCGTAGCGTCCCCCACACATAAAAGTGTGCCTTTTGCGACATTATTAGGCAATTTCTTATCCGGGGGCCTATAGGTTTTGCGGTCGGCATGCAAGTCCATGTACGAGTACAGCTTCTTCTTTCGATGCTCGCTCGAAATGAACGCATTCCGGCCGCAAGCAGAAATTGGCCAAAAACGCCATTGTTGTTGCTATTGCGTCAAACTTTTCATTGAGTCGTCTATTTTATTTGTCTGTATTGCGTTTGTTTTGTCATCCGACATGCGATCTTATCAGCGTCCCCGGTAGAATGACAGGTGAATCTCGTCCCTGTTAGAGTCAATATCGTGGGTTCGAGCCCCCCCCCCCCGATTTCATGCTCATAGGGACTTTTTCTCGCAAAAATATATTGATCAGCGGAAGGCGTGAGAAGAGCGTGCGTTAGCAAAATCCGACGAAAAGCGACGTACGTTGGGAATGCTGAACCCTCTGCGCGATAAAAATCAAGGCACGAACCGTAGTGGGGAGGAGGGAGAAGAGCCTGCTTTGTTACCCCGGATCTGAGTTATGGCTAATGGAGGGAGAGGGACAGAAGTGCGAAGGTAATACATGGGATGGGAAAAAAGAAAGAAAAGAAAAAAACATTGTGCAGCAGCAACATGGACTTCAACGTTGATCACTCAAAAACACCCCCCCAGTAAGTGGAAGTGGGGAGAAGATGAATTACCGATCGTAGACCAGTATACGTACCTTGGCGTAGAGATCTCAAAAGATTGCTCTTGGGACGCACACATGAATAAATATTAGGCAAGGGTAAGGCACACGTAGGCAAGATGGAAGCAGTCCTAACAGACTCGCACCTTGACACTAGAATTAAGAGATGTATACTGATGAATGTGATTGTACCAAAGCTAGAATATGCAGGAGAAGTATGGGAAGGGAACGTGAAGCTAGTAAAACAGCTGGAAACAGTACAGATGACAGCAGCTAAAAAAGTACTAGGTTGCTCAAGTACGACGAGTAATACAGTATTGAGAGCAGAACTAGGAATGCACCCACTTAAGACAAATAGAGACGTGCGTAAGTTGAAATGGCAATATAAAGTAAAGAACATGCCAAATAAGAGGTTGCCAGCCATAACTGATAAAGCTGTATGGGAGAAAGTAACCAAAGGGCGAGCTGGAATAAGGTGGGATAGCGTAGTGGAGAAAGTATGGAAGGATATAGGAAACCAAAAAGAGATGCTGGCCATAGAGAAATTTAGCGGATACAAGACAGAAGTAAAAGAAAGGATAGAAAGCAGGGAAAGGCTAGCGCTAAGAAAGAAGATAGAAGGGGAAGAACACTTAGAGATATGCGGGGGGTTGAGAGAAGGAATAGGGATGAAAAGGTATCTGCATGGCCCAATGGACTTCGCGAAAAAGCTGAAACTGCGATTTCGTGTAGGGGACCTGGACCTGCCAGAAAGAAGGAGGAGGTATACCAGTAGCCGGGAGGAGGAGGAAGTAGATGCACAGATGTGCCCATGTGGCAAAGCCATAGAGAGTAGAATTCACATAGTGGGAGAATGTGAAAGGTATAAGGAGGAAAGGGATGTGCTAGAGGAGGAGATGAGGAAAATAGACGAGTGTGACATAGACCAGTTTGGTACACTATAGTAGCGAGAAAACGATCGCTATCTTAGGAGATAGATTGTGGCCACAGGCGGCGAAACAGGAAGGGGATAAGATTAGCAAAAAGTTTCTTTGTAATATATGGAAACAACGTAATGAGCGCCCAAGTGTTGGAGGTGTCTCTATTAGGAGTAGGAACGGTGCTCCGTCTCGAAAGGGATGCGTGGTCAATGGTCAAATGACTAAGGCAAGCAACAAATGAGTACGCCCCCCCCCCCCCCCCCGAAAAAAAAAAAACGAAAGGGAAAACCAAAACCAACAAGAAAAGGAAGCCCATCATCTAATGCACGAAGAAGCCTTGATTCCCTTCCGTATGAGAGAGTACTAGGTACACGGTTGCTGTACGTAGTAGCTGCATGCGAGAGGTATTATTTAATGCAATAGTTTCCACTTCGGATCGTCGAATACAAGCCGCCTCTTCCTGCCGCCGCATACAGAACTGGGCGAACTTCATGATTTCTTCGAGAGTGTCGGAGGAAGACTGGGAGGAGGCGAGCAGGTTGACCATGAGCATCATCCGAGACTCGAGAGGGGATATCGCTCCAGCTCTCCAGGCGTTCAACATCGACCTCCTCGGCGCCTTTGGGGTGAGAGAGAGGGGAGGGCGTACCGGTACAGTAGTAGTGGTGCCTATGTAAGGCGGTATACGTAGTGCACCGAGGTTTTTACCGCCTTATATCGGGCGGCCGCCTTATTCATTCCATCATGTGAGTGCAGTATTCCGGTCATGACGCCCGATTTTGACCGCCTTATATCGGGCGGCCGCCTTATTCGTGCTGCCTTATTATACAGGGCCCACTACTCTTATGTGTGTTCTCCACATGAACCCGTTCTTTCTACTCGTCGACGTCCAGCATACCCAGTCAAGTGTCCCGTGGCGGGTCTTAAATCCTGGAGAGATAACAAGCCCTGTGGTCACAAGGCTACGGCACAGAGAAAGTACGTTGTTATGCAGTAAGCAGGGTACCGGTAGACAAGTGCGAAGCCGTGTCACCGTACTGGATACGACAGGCACGGCACACACACATTCTGGCATCGTGTTGAAAGAGAGAAAAAACGGAAATTAGAAAGAAAAAAAGAAACAAATCCAAAACAATTAAAAACAAAAAGTACCCGAGAGCCGAACTTCCCCCGAAAGTTCCTGGAAATTCTGCGAGCGCGTATATAATTAACCATCGTGTAACACGGAAGATGCTTGCCTGTAGTGTAGCACACCCCGGTGGTAATTTTTTTTTAGGTGCTTATGAATGGTCAACGTTAAAACTCATGCTACACATTGTCGGATGGCAGGAATAGTATTAAAAATAATGTGGCGAAGTGTAAAATAATAGCACCGGGTGTGCTATATTAAAGGGATTGTGTGTGCTATATTTGGAGGGGGGGAGGGGGAGTGTTATATTAGGGTGGGGGGGGGTGTACTCATGTCGTGCACGGCCGTAGTCATATGACCATAGACCCTCGCATCCCTACAATGCCGGGACGGAGCACGCTGGGTTTTCACCAACCAGGCAGACATTGCTTGCACTAATCGCGAAGCGCCGTGAGGTATTGGGCGAGTCGTGAGTTATATTTGGGGGGGGGGTGCTATATTAGGGGGAGGGGGGTTCTATTTTAAGGGGGGGGGGGTGCTATATTGGGGTGTGTGTGCTATCTCCCATGCTATTTGTACGTATGGTAACCCGTTTGGTATTTCGAAGGGGCAACATGAATGACGATTACCATTCTGGGCGGAAAAGTAAGGAACGTATGATCTTCATGTTTATATCCCAATCGTCCTTACATTTCCGCCCAGGGTGGCGCGGCGGTAGGGGTGCCCTGCAATGTTTTTGAGGCCTCTCGGTCAAAAACTGCCGTCCGGGCGGTATCGAACCGGGAGGATTTATACATTTTCGTCCCCGGCTTGATGGATATCAACCGAATAAACTGTCAGGCCGTCAACGGAATGGTATATACGACGAGCCTTTAGCGGCGTGCTCTGGATCTGTGGAGAGGGGCGTGGACGCAAACTAGCACTCTCAAACTGGACATTCTAAGTCGTGTGGTTGACCAGGCAAAAAAGTGTGTTGGAACGCAAACGAAGCCATCGTGCTGGTGCTGTGCCTGTTGCGGTTGAACTCCAAGCCGTCATCCTATATTTCTCGGTCGCATACCGGGTGTGTATAATAGCCGATATACACATACGAAGTCTCTACACGTCTCTATCGTGCCTCGACTTTATCTCAATTGTGTTGGGACTGAACTGCACTCTTTAGTTTTCCACTGCGTTACTCTAGGGGGCCTCTCTCGGGCATTGACGGCTAAAGAGCCCGCTGCGGTATTAGGGAACGGCCTGAACGGCGAGGTGGCCTGCGCACGACTAGGTCGGCCAGGGCTCTTCTATTCATGTTGCCGGGGCAACCTAGTAATCAGGACCAAATATGCTTACCAAAAATGCCTTAATATATAGGTTTCAGTGTATGTGATGGGTCCTGATTACTATGGTCTCCTGTAATAACTTAACTTTAACGCGTCCCCAGCAACCCCCCCCCCCCCCCCCCTTGCTTCCACGGTGTACACACAGGTTATGGCCACGTATTTGTGGGATTACGTTGCGCCTTGGCTCCGAAAGGACCTGGATTTGGTGGCCGCTTATGTGGAGGAAAGGTTCCAAGGGTCGCCTTTCTTGGGGATACACATCCGACGAGGGGACAAAATCACCACCGGAGAGGGGAAATCGTTCGACGTACAGGTAAGCCGACGACAGGAGGAGTAAGCCGACGGCAGGATTAGTAAGCCGACGGCAAGAGGAGTATGCCGACGGCAGGAGAAGAAAGCCGAAGGCAGGAGGAGTAAGCCGACGGCAGGATTAGTAAACCGACGGCAGGAGGAGTTAAGCCGACGGCAGGAGGAATAAGCCGACGGGTGCTTCGTGCAGCAAGGGTGAATATAAATAGACCTATTTCTTTCTGAGCCTCTGGCTCACCTCTCGCCCCGATGGCCTAGTGGTACCCTCGAGTGCTTCTGAAGGAGTTGGTTTCAGGGGTTCCAATCTCACGTGGGTGTTACTTTTGAGTTCATTTTCAAAAAGTGAGACAAAAAAAACGGAATCAACTGCTGAGACCACCTGGAGAGGGCTGTTGGAGTCTTCTCGCGATAAAAATTCACAAGGTAAGAACCGTGGTAGTGGGGGAGAGAAGGGAGAAGAGCCTACTTTGCTGACCCCGAATCTGAGTTACGACTATTGATAGGAAGGAGAGAGACAAGAAGGGCGAAGATAGGAAATGTGACGAAACAAAAATGAAGAAAAAACCGGTTAAGGTTGACCTTTTTTTCCCACTCTGAGGCAATTTTTTCTGACAGGCAACTACCGGTTACCAGGTATATTATTGTGTCCTGGTTAGTGTCAATAACATAAAAGTAATTAAATAAGGGTATATAATAGTGTGGGTTAATTGGTTTAATTAATTAATTTAGCGAAAGAGGGAAAACAATATATGGTATGGTACATTTTTTTGTGTTAGGACAAACGCCTACTTAATATAAATCTTGGTCGGGGTTGCGGGGGGAAAATGAAATCGTTCGAGGTCCCAATGTTCCGGGTGAAATATTTGGGCTCCTCATGTACGGAAGCCCAATGGCCGTCATACTATCGAAGGTTTGTTTTGTCCTAAATTTCCATAGTTTCCATGTTCAGTTTTCGCGCAATTTATTTTACTTATATGTTCCTGGGTTGTTTTTTTTTTTCCCCCATTTTTGGAAGTTTAACTTTCCTGATGTTTTTGCCTTTTGTAACATTTCCAAGATATGGAAATATGTCCCGTTTTTCCTGTTTTCCTAACTTTCTAGGGGGGAAAACAAATGTGGGAACTATGCGGAAAAACTCTTCTCTCCGATAATAACAGCCCTCAGTAAACAAGGCACCCACCCCTCTGCCGTGACACTCGCTCCTCTGCACTCACTTTTGAGGAGATCTATACAAAAAACTCACCCGGCAAAAAAAAAAGTGATTTTTAAAAAGAAAAGAAAAAACTAAAAAGGGCGAAACCCGACGAACAATCCCATACGTAGCCTTATTATAGGCGTAGTATCACGAATGCCATTCCACCGGTCTCGGTTTATAACCGCTTTAGCGCTACAGTCCCGTGGTGGAGACAATTGGGGGGGGGGTTACTCGGAATTAGAGTCAGACTTTGTGTTTCTGTGCAGTGCAGTACTAAAAGGGTCAAGGAGCCTGGTCAGTCGGACAAAAACGTTTGCCTGATAAGGCAAAAACAAATTGCTACCCCCATCGTATCACTCGTCTGCCGAGTATTTTGATTTGCCCCTGGAGCACCCTTGAAGTCACAATACAGGAGGCGGGCGGGCAGGGGGGCTGGGTTTGGGGGGGGTGTCCTCGAAGCGGGTCCTTCCAGGGGGTCACGGTGGAGCAGGGGGGGGTGTACTCATGTTGTGCACGGCCGAAGTCGTATGACCATAGACCCTCGCATCCCTACAATGCCGGGACGGAGCATGTCTTGTTTTCACCGACCAGGCAGACATTGTTAGCACCAAGCGCGAAGCGAAACTTGAGGTGTTGGGCGAGTACCATGAAGGGTGGGCTCCATCCTACTAAGAGCCGTTTGTGAGGCGGACTTGCATATGGATGACAGCTTCAACGAGTAGTGGGGGGGGGGGGGGGGGGTACTTCATTTCCATGCATGGCCGTAGTCGTATGACCATAGACCCTCGCATCCCTACAATGCCGGGACGGAGCATGTCGGGCTTTCACCGACCAGGCAGACATTGCTAGCACCAAGCGCGAAGCGCCGTGAGGTGCTGGGCGAGTCGCATGAAGGGTGAGCTGCATCCTACTAAGAATCGCTTGTGCGGCGGACCTGCATATGGATGACAGCTTCAACGAGTTCATTTAATTTATGATGTGGCCACTGCCTGAGACAGCAATGGGAGAACTATGTAACTGCCTCGCGGTTGCCTACCATATACACACTACTACGTGATACGATCATTCCCCTTGTGCGGAGCAAAGGTTCTCCACCCCGCACAAATGATCTAACTCGACCGACAGCTTTGGTGACCGCAAAAAAAAAAAACGGTATCCTGGCTGTCTAGTTCACGCAGCGAGAGGCGTTTTTTTCAGCGTTGTCGCCAACCGACGCCAACGGGGGGGGGGGGTACTCGAAGATGGTCGTTCCAGGGGGTCACAGTGGGGCAGGGGGGGGCAAAGAGGCTGTCGGCTCTCGTATAGCAGAGAGCGTCTGAATACAGCAGTCGAGCGATCACTCGCTTGGTGCCGGGCGTCGAGCGCGTGCGTGCGTGTTGCGCGTGCCTGTTGTGATGTATGTGCAGTATATAGTGTCTACTCTCGTCTGGGGTACGATGAGTATCGCTGACGAGTGCATACCACGATGCACGCAGCAATTACGTGCGAAGATTTCGTGAACGCGATACAGGGTATATACACGTGCGAGGTGCCGCTGCGTGCTCTAGAGCTACTGCAGTACCAGGCACGTACGTAGCATAACTTTCTCTGGCTAGAAAGGCTGAACTCCACGATACATACAACTCCTGACAGCAGTCCCTGCCCTTTATTCGCAAAATAGGAGTTCACAGCCTCTCGTTACCTAACACATTACGCTCGTTCGCTCTTTTTTTCCTCAGGAATATTTGGCGGCGGCGGTGGACTACCTCGAGGAGGAGGGTAAGCCACCTGCCGTGGATGACATCAAAGGCATACTTGTAGCTTCAGATAACGCCACGATGGTGGAAGAGGTCCGCAACCTCGCCCACTTGTACTTTCCAGGTGTCCGAAGCGAGGCCATCGTGTCTGTCGGCGACGGAGTGCCCGGCGGGGTCGAAAACACAGGGATGACTACACAAACCAGGGACCAGGTACGCTCGATGGAGATAACGAGATCGCCTCCTTAAAAACGAAAAACATTAAAAATAGTCGAAAATGAGAGTACGCAATGAGAAGGAAGGAGTAAAGTAGCAGCAAATGGAGTACTGGAGACAAAGCTCAAGGCGGAAGTAGGGATAACGAGATCGTCTGCATAAAACGAAAAACAAACAAAATAGTCGAAAATATGAGCACGCGATGAGAAGGAGGGAGTAAAGGGCAGCTAATGGAGTACTGGAGACAAAGCTCAAGGCGGAAGTAGGGAGTAGATTTTTTGTGACGAGGGCATTTTTGTTTCTTCTGTGGTTTAATTTTTTTTTGGAGTGCTTATGGGTGATCAATGTTGAAGCTCATGCTATTTATAGTACACATTGTCGGATGTGGCAAGGACAATACTAGAAACATCATTCACACCAGCACAGGGGGCCCTATTTTTATTATTACAGGGGACCATAGTAAATAGAACCTGCGTTTACACAAAAACCTGTATATTTCACTATTTTTACCAACAATATTTGGTTCTATTTACTATTCCCCCCCGTGATAGTAGTCAGAACTCACGAGACAGCAGTACGCGACAAATGCAAAAAAGCTGATAATTAAGAATTTGAGACTGAGATTTTGGGGGGGGGAAATAAGAATGCGACCTCTTTATACTGAAAATAGTGTGGAACACACCCGGTCTTGACATGATAATTCCAGTCTGACCAAATTCAAGAGATTCTTAACATCTGTCGCGTTCTGTAGATCCCAAAACCACATATTCCCCTACCATGTTTGGTTATGATTATTGTGTTCCCTCGTATTAGCTCAAGCCATCGTTTAACCACTTTCGTTCACCCATACCCCAACCTATTTCGTGCATATGGAGCTACAGAGTGGGGAGGGGTATTACCCGGCAGGTAAGCATTGGGGATCACAAAGATCGCTTTGGAAAGTGAGAACATCGTTCTATGTATGGTATACTCGTCGTACCAGCATTTATTTTTGTTTCAATGATAACGCTATAGTGTCGCATTGTTGTAGCTCAATCTATTATAGTCGCTCGATCTAGCTCCCACGGTGAACAATTATTATGACTCCGCATGCCGTTGTCGGGAAAAAAAAACAAAAAACGAGGTATACCAAGTACAGCGTTGCCAGAAGGAAACGGTTTGGCTCTCTCTCTCTCTCTCTCTCTCTCTCTCTCTATATATATATGGCCCTGGCAAAACCCCTGGCCACGATTATGACGTACCTATCTTGAGGCAACGGAGTTTCGGCGGGTACGCTGAAGTCTCGCAGTTTGCCGTGGATCACACTGTTGCCTCACGGCCCTTTTACTGCTCGGCATAAGGATACAGAGCCTTGGTGTGCTGCTGGGCAAACCTGTGTCCCGCAACTCGAGAGGCTCCTGCGTAATTCCTTTGGAGCCGGAATTAAAGAGCGCACCTACTACTCCGCAAAACACGTCACGCCAAGATATTGCCGCGTTCATAGGCACGGATTATTTCGTGAATACTTGCGGAATACTGGAAACTTTACTAGTGCACGCCTGTACATCCCCCTCCCCGGTGCCCCTTGTGCTGTGTACCGCGCTTCTTTCCGCAAGGGGTACGGGGCGTTCGTGTACATGTTTGCGGACATCGAGCAGCTGGCGGCGGCTGATGTGTTCGTGGGCACGTTCACCTCCAACGTGGGCAAGCTCGTGGTCATGCTGAGGGAAGGCCTCGGTAAACGGAGAAGCTCAAGCATCAGTCTGGACGAGGGTTGGAATCCAGTGAGATCGCGTGAATAGCCGGCCTGGCCTGCCTTGCACTTCGGGCTGTGAATCGCAGTCGAGTTTTCGTGTGATTCATTCGTCGATTGTTGCACTTCGGGCTGTGTGAATCGCAGCCAAGTTTTCGTATGATTCAATCGTCGATTGTGCACTTCGGGCTGTGAATCGCAGCCGAGTTTTCGTACGATTCGCTCGTCGATTTCATTCCGTATTGAAAGACGTGAGCCGGTTTACGAGTAGTTCGTAAACCCGACTACACGGCTTTCGCCGAAATCGAATTATAAATGATATCGATGTTAGCTCCGACTCGCGGCTTATTCTTGTGTTGTATCGATGTTGAGATTCTTCTGTGTATGTAGTCAGTCGTATCCTGTTTTTTTTGTGGGTCCCCTTCGTTTCGTGGTCTCCATTGTGGCATCTGCACTGGCTCTGCGTTTAGTCTGTAACCTTAGTTTTGTGATTTTGACTGTTTATTGAAACAAGTGTGTGTGTATTTCGTGGATGGCAGGAACCGTGACCCGCTCGCGACGAAGCCTTTGATGCGTTTTTTTTTCAAGTTCCGTGATACCGGTGGCGGCTTTCGGGGAAGCGCCAAGAAACCAGCGCCCCCACAGCCTCTTGATGTGTTTGGATCCCGTTTTTGGTCTCGGGTTACCCGTGAGGGTGGCGGCGAGAGGGTGTCTTTTAGGGCTGTTTTTTCATCGTCGCTTTATCCCCGGGGGTATGTTGAATGTCACACCCCCTACGAAGATGCGTCTGAAAACAGCATCAAACGTCAAAGTCATCACACCACCTGGTGAATACCATTCACCCACAACACGTGATACTAAACAGTACTCCTCCTACTGTGCCCTACGCCCCAACCACCGGCGCCGGGTTATTAACACTACGTATGATGGATATATCTCTTGATAATTGCTAACGGTAGTGATATTGAGGGGGTCTATTAACGCTCCTCACGTTATCACCACCGTTAGCACACCCCCTCAATACCGCACTCCCTCGTCACCACACCCCCTATAGCTGTGGGGCTACCGTGCATGGTGGTCATCACCGGGGATGCGCTAGATAACACACACCCCTACAACAGCACCCCCGGGGATAATATTTTTAAACGTAAAGTTCTTATCACCGGGGTGTGCCTTCTTCCGTGTTATACGGTATTCAAGCCGTTTCTTCGTATGCTAGTGGGTGTATCACGAATCATTTTTGTGCAATGCGCTTACGTATACCAGGTACTGGTATATACTAATATTGTGGTAAAACAAAAAACGACAAGGCGTGCCTTATTGAGTAGTTCTTCAGTTTAGGAGTACAGTATACTAAAAGGCAGTCCTTTATTTGTTTTGGCTAAAACGTGCTACGTATGTACGAGTATAAGGCATGTGTATTCCCTGTCGTGGCACGCGTCTTTCTTTCGCCGTACTCAACTCTGCTCATTCGTTGTTAGCCCTCGTATTTAGGTTCATCGAGCGATGTTAAACTAACTTTATGGGCAAGCTGTATTCTCGAGTCTACCAGAAGCGCCCTCGCGTGCCGTGTGCTGCCAACCCTCAACCCAGCGGGAGGGTGCGGCGGCGTTGGTATCTACCGCGGTAAAGTCCATCTACCTCGGTGGGTATCGTGTCAGTGGAAGCTGTGCCCTTGCGGCGTTCCGATGCCTGCGATCAATAAGTGGAAACCACAACAACTGCTGCGTGTTTTAGGCGAAGCAATGTTCTAGGCAGCAAGGCAGAACACAACAACGGGCTATTCCCCGAGACGATTTTCGTTGCACCTTCTTCTGAAATATCGCTGTCTTGCACTACTGTACGTGGGTTCTTGTTGAAGAGGTGAAACAGGATCGAAATTTCCCGTATGTGGCGCACCTCTCCATTCCAAGGAGCACCTTCACGGGTATAAAATTCTACGAAAACTCTGTTCGCACAGGAAATTGTTCGAACCCACTTCGTCGAAGGGTTCCAACTAAACATCCACAATGTTTATAGGCCTTACAGTAGTTTTTCATCAACACCTCACCTCTTGCAAACATAAATCGCCCTCGACACCACCGGTTGATGTAAACGCACGTCATGATGTTGAAATAATGGGTTTATCGAGGCTCATAACCTGTTGAAATCACATTTTAGAGGCTCGTAGCTTCTTAGAATGACTTACACTGTCGAGTCTTATAACCTGTTTAAACTACGCGAAATGTAGTGTGTCTACTGTAGGCGTTCCCTCTGTGGCAAGAGATGCAGGGATGGCACCAAGGAAGCGACTGCTTCTTTGTCAAATATCCTCGTGAAGTTTGAACGAAACATGTTTTGACAAGTAAATACTTCCTATTTGGCAAAGAGGTGGAAATTAACAAGAGGGAAGGAGGTACGTAAAAGAGCGGCAAGGGGGTGACCAAACTGAGCGTATGCACACTTGATCACCGCAGCGAGATGGAAACGATACGGGTAGATGTGTATTACCCATACATAGATTGACGCCCTGACCGCGATTGACCGACAGCAACCTGCTTTGGCAAGTTAGCTACCCTATGATACTCCCAGTTTCTCGACAAAGGCCTGTCGGGCATGTAATACAACGATCGAAGAAGACAAACTATCGAATAGGCTCAATCGTCGTCTCGCCACGCATTGCGTTAGGCCAAACATATTAAAAGCACTTCGCGCGAAGTCGCTAATTCAATAAACGGTCTTGGCGTTTAGTCGAAAGGATTATATTAGGGGCGGGAAAAGGTCGACACACCGATTCCTCAGCCGATACTCCCCTAAACGCCCGTATCAATAAGCCCCGCCGCGCTATGCCGATATTTGCCGAAGCTTTAGAGACTGTGGCGTGGACGTACCGGTAATTGCGAACAACATCACCATCGATCCCCGTCGTGACAATTCCAGTCGACTACAAAGGTCGTCCGAGTGCCGGTCCTCCTGGTGATACTGCGGTAGTCGTCCTTTCAGCTCTCGGTGCCCTTCACCTGGCGAGGACTCGGTCGTCTCTAAGACCCTGACACCCTTGGGACTTGTGAGGACTCTCAGTCATTTCGGCGCCTTGTACACTTTGGATTAAGCGAGGACCCAGCAATTTCGGCTCCTGATATATACCTTTGAGAGCAAGCGTTAAATAACATTGTTGTGGGTCGAACGTTTACAATGGCCCGTAAGGTACATCTAGCCATCGAGCGTGTGTCTTGCCGAGTCGATCGAGGATGGTTGTCCCCACCTTGTTTGCTGTCTCCCCACGTTCGTCGATCCTCGTCGGCTCTTGAAGGTATAAATAGCTCATCTTCTTCCACGTTTGGCTCAGAGAGCGCCAACTTTCGACACCAACAAAAAGTATTATGAGCTGAAGCTCGTACAACTAGATGGTTGTCCCCGACTGGCAGTGTGTTTCTGCTGTAGACTGTCTGACGTAACTCAGCAACCGCACCACGCGCCTCATGCGGACACCTCACGCTGACAGGTTGCGAGCCTCGAATTGCGTGAGCACTACTTACTGCGATGCCTGAGGCTCGATCTGTTGTATCCGCCGTGAGCTTCTCCACAGAGCTGACAAGATCGTCGTCCTCTATCTGGCGCTGCTGTTCCTAAGACGTTAGCTTCTCAAGACCCTGTCGAGAGCTCCTCGGGGTCTCAGTACTACATCGCTGGCAGATCGCACTACGGCGTGAGCCAAGTTCGACTTCCGAGTTCCGGGGCTACGAAAATAGGAGAATGTAACGTAATTAGAGGGTTTGCCGTGATGAAGGCCAGGTCGGGCCAAGCAAGGAAACGGGTATTGTGGGAGGGTGAGGCTCTACGAGAGCAATTGCGCTGTGCCTGCCAAGAATAAGGTTGCGCGGCGCAGTAAACAACGAGAAGCCGGCCATCAACGTCGACGGGTATTTCGACAGCGATTTCCAGTTCTAAGGATTGACCGAACCCCCGCAGCGAGGAGAATTATTAACTTGGATCGTTCGTGCAACATATCCCCCGCAGACTCGCTATCATCCTCATCATCCTCATCATCATCGTCATCGTCGTTCACAGGAGCCGCCGGGGTATCATCATCCCAAGGGGTCGTCTCAGCGCGGGGTTGCTGGATAGACGTTCCACGGGATCTCTACAATCACGCTATCTTGGGGTTGCCGGAAATACCCATTTTGAATTCGGTACATCACTGTCTGCTTGAGACTGCTGGGGCTTCGGGAGTCGCCGCAGCAGCAGTATAGGGTCGACGGAGAGGTTTGTTTCGGAATTGCGCCACTTAAACTGTTTTCGAATTGCCGGGGGAGAAAGTCTTCTGGATTTGACTCGGCATCGTCGATCTTTTAGGACTGTTAGTAGAACATCGCTTATGGTGTTGCTGAATGTCGTGGGTTTTTTTTAAGTGGCATGCCTTTACGCTGCCAGATTGCGCACTGTCGCTGGTGGGGTAGCTGTGGAAGCATTCGTCGCCGGTCGGAAGTGAAGCGGTAACAGTTTAATATGGTGCTGCGAAACGCCCAAGGAGCAATGCACCTCTGTTTCGACACAACAGCTGATTCCATACGTTCATGTATAGGCAAGTACACGAAGTAGCGAGAGTCCAACTGTCGAAAGGAACACAACAACCTGGACAACAGTTTTGAATAGTCGCAGTTAAGTATCAAGCAATAGTACCTTACATTGAGGAATGGTTTTCGATGGCTAACAGTAAAATTGGCGTGTTCACCTCCATCGAGGGTTCGTGTTGATAATAGGTGATTCGCTACAGCACTAGAGTCAGCAACGTACCGAGTCGCTGCTCGGTAGCAAAGTTACAGTTAGCCTGTCTAGTCAATGCTCATTGACGTGGGTACTATTTAAGCAAGGTATGCTTATGCAAACCTGATACGTAAGCACGACAGACGGCAACACGCAGCCTTTCTCGTACCACAGTACTGTAGTATGATTGTCAAGTCATATATGTCAATATGCGGCGTAACTACAGTGATTCCTGTTCGGTAGACTTAAAGCAGCAGCAGGTACATACCCGAACACCCGCACGCAAGTGTATAGAAGCACGCTGTGTACCAGCGCTGTCGTCGGGGCAGTAAAAACTCTTGGCGATAGCACGCAGTACAACAACTTGACGCGAGGAACGGTTCGCCTCAATGATCAAGCCCGAAGGACTTGTAGTGTGGGTCGATCAAGATAGTTGCCTGTACGGCACAGCTAGCCGTAGAGAGCGTATCTTGCCGAGTGGATGGAGGATGGTTGCACCCACCTCTCTCCTTGCGTCTCCCACTCTCGTTGAGTCTCAGCGACTCTCATGTGGGCTGTCATCTTCGACTCATGGCCCAGATAGCGCCACCTTCCGAAATCAACGTTCTCCTGGACTGAAGATCATGCAACAACCGGTCCATTAAACCTAGCCAACCAGTCGGTCAAACCCGACTGACAGTTTTTGCCACCTGCGGGCTGTCTGGCGTAACTCGGTGGCCACACTATACGCCCCATTGCGCATATCTTCCGCCAACAGGCAACGTAGCTGCTCCCTGGTACCTGGTACCTGGTACCAGGTATGTGTTACTATTGTCTTGCCTCGTGCGGATGTCTTCTGGCAGAAAAGGCGAGTGCGGACGAGTCTCGTCCAGGCAGACGCTAACGTCTGCGAGCTAAACTTAAGGGACCCTTACAGTACGTATTACAAAGCATAAGGCTGCTAAAGGGGGAAGTGCATTAAGGTACCCTTACCGTACAATAAAACCGTAAGACTGCTGAAAGGAACAGAGGGTACAACAACAATACGCACAACGATATGCCCTGATCACTTGGCCGGGCCGCTATTATGTCTGCAAAAACCTGAAATGTGTGGCTCAAGCGATACGCTCGTAACTAATTGACTGGAATTACACCTACAACCTACGTGTAACCACCCCCGGCTGAAACAAAAACGCTTGAACTTCGTGCTGGAGTCCAACGTGTGCAGCATATAGATACATACGAAACTGTACCGCCCTGAATTAACGAAAACATACCAAATGAAGCTACATCGTATTGGTTGTGAGGGGGTATGGTCTTCTCCGCAGGTTGGCCGACTGGTTATAAAAACAGTACAGGCCAAGGGTACACAAAAAAAGTTATCCCGCCCACCACACTACCCCCCCCCTCCCCCCCCGGAGGGCCGAAAAAAAAGTTTTAATTGAAATGGATGAGCATATGGTGAATTGAAAGGGATCATTATTCGATTGAGAAAGGTTTTAGGGTAACAGAGAACATGCTGATTGGAAGAGACAATTAGTATCGCGTCCAAAAGATAAGTATTTGGCGCGGCAAATGGATATTCCGAACATTGACGTTATCGCGGAAGTATTAACATTTTTGTTGTTTCGGGAGAGTTTTATATTTCTAAGAGGTTAAGAGGGTATACATATTCGTTCGTGATTCAGTAGTGTAGCACCGGTATTTGATGGGTCGATGAATGCTTGTTCGCGAGGGAGATGATTCGGGTACTTTAAGCGCCAGGTAAATTATTTGTTTAAAGTCATGCRAAACAGGATTAGTGCTATCTCGCTTTACCGTCGCGATCTGTGTATCTATGGCGGGAGTAGGGGGCAAAAGGAGACTTTTGTCCGAGGGAACTAAATTCCTCGCGATCTCTGATATTCTGCTTTTTGCCTTTCTTTTTACTTTTGAGGCGCGGCTGTTGTAATTTCTTATGTGATTGCAATAGTTTATATGGGAGTTTGTAAGAGATTTTTGCTCGTAGGGACGGGTTTCCTCTTACTGTCATCGTTGAGTACATTCAGTGTCATCTTGGCTCATCGCCTGGAGCTACGAATACCGTTTTACATGGGTAGTTTGTAGGTTCGTGGTGTTGATATTGTGTACTTGCGTAATTGCCGTTTTACCTGGCAATGGTAACAATATATCAATGTTCCTTAAAGGGTTTCCAGCAGGGGGGCTGTTGTCATAGTTCATTGACGTTTGATTTTATTTGGTTTTGGTATATTTGGTTTGTGTGTTGTCAGAAGGTTTCCCACGAGGTTTTTCCCTTCTTTATATGTATGTGAATGGCTATCATATGCAGGCACCGAGCAGGGGGGC